>VMBQ01002476.1:75766-90516 GCA_007657795.1 Dreissena rostriformis | reverse complement strand
TGTCCTAATATGTGTTTTGTTCTGAGAAAACTGTGCATAATGCTTGTGCGTAAATTGTCATCCCAGATTAGCCTGTGCAGTCCGCACAGGCTAATCAGGGACGACAATTTCCGCTTTTATGGAATTTTTCGTTTAAGTGATGTCTCTTCTTAGCGAAAATCGAGTTTAGGCGGAAAGTGTCGTCCCTGATTAGCCTGTGCGGACTGCACAGGCTAATCTAGGATGACAATTAACGCACAAGCATTATGCCCAGTTTTCTCAGAACGCGACACATATCAGAGGGGACTTGTTTTCAAAAAAGAAAGAATATCAAGAGGACAAGCTGATATAAAGAATTACAACTCATATTGTTAGACGGGTCACTTAAAACATTCCCCACCCGCTCCATAGCAGCATACAATGCTATTCTGCCGCTAAATAGGCCCCCATATCGGTTATCGAGAATATATCTGAATAAATAAACCCTTTGTTTTGGTACAACATTCGATAATAATAAGTGTATATATCTTCTAAAGGAGCCAACTGGGTTGTAATAAAACCAAACATTCAATAAGAACACTATACCAGCGGAAGATAAAAATTGATAAGGAAAGTAATGTCGTAAATTTGGTGCCGTATTGTCAAGAGCGGTAAATCATTAAGTGAAATTTCCGTCCATATTAAATCTGCAAAATGTCATATTATACTAATAGAAATGTACAAGGGAACGATACTCCCATTTTAGCCCCGTATAGGATACTTATTCAATTGTTTTGATGGTATTTTACATTTTTATTATTTTAACATAATATTTGCTTCGACGCGCTTCATGTTTTGTGAAGAATTTAATTAAATTTAAGCATGAAACAATAGAAGAGTATAAGGTGACTGGAAATGTAAGCTTTAAGCGTCGGAAAATAGACACAGAATACAGTGTGTTAAATAATCTGGTTTTTAAAGTGGTTCACCGAGGCTACGGCTCGTATGGTGAATATTTCTGCTGGACATATGATTCACAACAATTGACTTATTCAAGACAAATTGTGATTAGTTTATGAGGTTGTTTGAATGAAAATGATGTTTGTGTACACATACATTTCTCTAAGGCTTTCGTGTCTGTTTCTATGAATGAGAATGATATTATACTATCATTTGACCAACCATTTAAACAGTTGTCACCCGAGAACAGCAGCCACCTGCATACAGCAGCCTCTTATGCTACGTCCCTTGAATGGCTGTTATACACAGGTTGGATTGTTATTGTTTTATATATCTATCAACGCACTAAATATGTGTATAATGTGATTCTAGAGAGTAAAATTGAAACACGAAACATTTTTTTTTTAAATATATACGGCTTTGATGTTACATATAATTGTTTTGTGTTGGTTAAAAACGATTGTCAATAAAATAAATAAGATAAAAGAGTTATGCCTTATGTCGATGATGTTTTTTTTTGTGAACAATTCTTCGCCGCATTATATCTTCATACATTTAAATGAGGATAACCGTAGTTAACAATCTTATAGGAGACCCTACTCCGAGAATGTAAACGCCCACTACGGCTTGTATTGATGAAAACAAGCTTGGAGATGAAGATGCGGTGTGTCGCTCTATTTATCAATCACCTTGTCCACAACAAAACTTGTGCGCTACGGATATTAATTAAATTGGTTCAGCCAGTCGTGTATGTACCCGTGTATGACGGTGGTGACCGATCAACATCGGTATATGATTTTTATGTACGCCTTGTTTAAAATCTTGATTTGCAAATGAATATTTTACATTTAACACGTTTCTTAGAAGACCTAAATACTTTTTTTTGCGAACAGGCAATACAAACAAATTATGATCCAATATTGACATTTCAACAATATTATTAGTCCATTACATGCAACTTTAAGATCAACTTAAGTGAGAATATAAAACAATACACGGATATATCACTGCGCACATTACTTTACGGAGATGATTATCTTTCCCTTATATATAATTTTGCTGTGTTTGATGCAGTCCAAAGTTTCATCGAAGGCTCAGGAAGGTTCAGACTGGTATAACTGTCGGTTATCAATGTTTCAACATTTTAATTTTTATTTTTTTATTAATTTTTCTATCGGTTCTCTATGTTTCAACATGTTTTTAAATAATTTCTTTGTTTCTAATTACATCAACAGTTTTTGTCTTGCTTAACCTTGAACCATTATTCATTTATTGTTTTGTGTTTAAATGCAATTACCGTCACTATGTTTGTTAAATATATTATTGAGGAAAGGAACCCTACTTGCTCAGCTAACATTGCAATCCTATACACCTAAGATGTTTGTTAATTATTCTGTAAACACATTCTTAAATAAATATGTTTAAACCAACAATATTACGGTAAGTTATTCTAAGCACAAAACCTATACCGACACATATACTCGTTAAAGTTGAAAAACTTAAAACTATGTATGTGTTGTATGAACAAATCTACAAATATGATAGGGATTTCCCAACGGCGTACATTATAAAAGCTATACTGCAGAATAAATATAGTCAACCGGTTTTTAATATAATAATTTAACACTTTTTGAAGTCAATGCAGAACGTTTTCTATTTTGCTTACCGGCTGTTTATGTATTTAACAAATGCGAACATTCCAATTATTCATTCGGGCCTACTTAAAGGAAATTTCGCCAACATATATATATGAATTGCTAGTTAACTTGTTAATTAAAGGGAAACAACTCAAATTCACCATTCACTGTTTGGATTTTCTCCCTTGAAAAGTTAATACATTCAGTTGTAGAAAACGAACCCAGGATAATATGTATATCAGTAAATTGTTCATGACATATTTCTTATCATTAACGAAGTTATCAAAGAAAACACTATATTTCGTCCGACAAATATGCGCTAACCAGTAGTCTTTTGTATTTATTTTAGTCCTTTGTATTTATTTTATTCTGTATTATATAAACCATAACGGTTTATAGACAGTTTTTTTTCGGCGCAGCTGTTTAACCCAGCTTTTCACTTTAAATGACCTTTACATGATGCCAGCAGACCCGAATGAATACACTGCATTCGTTCCATTGGCTGATTTGAGCATAATCCCATCGGAACATTGGCAACATCACCGCGTCTTTGTAGTATAGGATGTAACACTAATCAGTGTTTGGAAATGCGGTCTACTGTCTGGATGTTCATTTTGGCCCAGTTACAATAACGCATTATCTGTAAATTCCATCCCGAAGACTTTCAGTGTAAGTGCTGGGTCAGTAAATCGTCAGGGGAAGACGGAATGTACTATTAATAAACGTACAATGTATTATACAATGTATAATGTACAATATAATATGTTGCTAATGGGACTTATGAAATATGATGCCAACGAAGCTCCAGTCCAGCCTGCGCATCCGCGCAGTCTTGTCAGGATATGCATGCTAAGGAGGATACTCAGGAGAACGAAACATTGCGTGCTTTTTTTATGGGGGAAAGCGTAGCTCCTGCGCAGTTTGGGCTTGAGCTGCACTGGCCGCATATGCCATAAGACCAATGTTCGCATGACGCGGGTGTAACCGTGTTATTTGAATGTGTGGGAGGAAACGTTTATATGATGTGATCACACGTAGTAAAATGTGTATCTACGAACACTACTACCGGTATGTGGTTAAAAATACGTGCACTTCTTTACAAACAGTTCATGCGGTGGATAGGCGACTTTTAAGCTGAACAAAAAGAACACAACAATACTTAAACCGTTGTTTTTAATTTAGAAAAGTAATTATCTTCCTGTATTTCAAAGGTCAGAATATACGTTGAACATCTTCTTTTTGTTAAAAGATATTCTTATTTCTTGTAAATTATGTTGTCTTTCATACCGCTGTAGCCCTTTTAACTCACAGTTTACGCTCAACGCAGCTTTGTTATCGCAGATTGCTTAAACCTCTGAGTCTCTCTTACCACTTTCATACAATTTGATGCAAAATTTACCAATAACTTACGACAGAATCTTATTTTCTTTCACTCAGCTGGGTCAAATTATAACACAAACACATTGTAATAACCGTTGAGCTAAACTTATTGGATGTTCGATCATTCCGCCACGCGCTGTGTTTAATTCGCTGTCAGGATATTGTTAAATGTTTTATTAATGTCTATTAAAAGGCGTATTAAACTCACAAACCCGATCTAATGCACTAATGTCGTTGAATATGCGATGTGTCGCGAAATAAGTCGGATTATCCAATGAGGATCTGTCGGCGAGATCAAATGCGCGGTGAACAGTGCTAAGTGATTGGTCGAATAATCACACCCCCTGCGTGAGGGTAATGGTTGTTTCCGTCATGCAGTGTATTGGTTCTACAGAAGCGTAAATACTCACTGTGTGGTGTTTATTTCTTTTGGAATTTATGCGAATAATAGTGATTTCATTTCTTTTTAAATTAATGTGACAATAGTGATTTCATTCCTTTTGGATTTAATGTAAAAATAGTAATTTTATTTTGGAATGGATTTATTCACATCTCCAGTATGGAATTAAAGTGTTTTGCATGTGTTTGGATTTTACTCCATGGATTTATATTGCAGACCACTGCTCTGGACCTTTGTAAGTTTCATTGTTGTTCTTATACTAGTTTGTCATTTTTTAAAATTTGTACGTGTTTTTGTTGAGGTAGTTAAAAAAACTAAAATAATAGTTGTATGCTGTGGCATCAAAATACAAATGATGACAGTATAATATGTGTTGTAATATAAGTATGATTGTCCCGTGAATATCCCCCTACTGTGACTATGTTAACATGATCATTAAGTGAACTGTTATTATGTACGCACTATATATTATAATTAATTAATTGCTCCATTAAAACCCTATAAGACTGAAATACAAATTTGAAAACATATTTAAAAAAACATACATATGATTGTATTTGTTTTTTTATATTTTAAATAGTCACCTTATAAATATTTGAATAATATATGTTTTTAAGTGAAC
Organism: Dreissena rostriformis; assembly: GCA_007657795.1. Classification (NCBI taxonomy): domain Eukaryota; kingdom Metazoa; phylum Mollusca; class Bivalvia; order Myida; family Dreissenidae; genus Dreissena; species Dreissena rostriformis. The sequence goes on along the minus strand of VMBQ01002476.1, from coordinate 85,559 downwards.
AATATTAATAAATATATTATTCCAAAGAAATATTTTGAACCTTAAGCAATAACTGATTAATCAAGACAAATCTGAAAATAAAAGCAGTAACTGTGTATGTTCAATATATACATCACCAAATCATTTGAAATAGCAATAAATTGATGACATTAATATTTAAGAGGCTAATTTGCCTGTAAGCCAGATAATTTATAATGGCTGCAAATACAAATCAAATCAATAAATTTGTCTATTCAGCGGTTTTGAGAATTATTATAAAAATTGATTAATTAATTTATATTAAATATGACAGCTTCATACTTTTCAATTTATATATTTAAGCAGGTTATATTTTCTTATTCTTGTTTGGCAGAGGAAACAGTGTATAATTAAAGCATTAAATAAAAGCAATAAATCATTGATGAATAAAAGAGAAAAATATTGTATTCTTTTAACGAAATTCAAAATCAGTCACTTACATCTAAAAATGAACAGAAAAACATTGACACCCTCGGTTGAGTCTTGGTTGAATACAAGCATTCTGATTCTCTATATATATTCCATCAGTTAATTATTTATTGTTTTTATTTTACCCAAGTATTTTTTTTACATAAAAAATATATATCAAAGTTTACAAAGGTAGCATATGGTGCTAAATGAAAGCAGAGTGTGTAAACCTTTGATATATATATCTGGTACACTACCAACATGTTATGATGGGCTGCACTGTGTGCCCTGGTCAAATGAGAGATTGACCCATTTGATATTGACAGTTAAGATTGACCCAGTTGATGTTGACAGTTAAGATTGACCCAGTTGAGGTTGACAGTTAAGATTGACCCAGTTAATGTTGACAGTTAAGATTGACCCAGTTGATGTTGACAGTTAAGAATGACCCAGTTAATGTTGACAGTTAAGATTGACCCATTTGATGTTGACAGTTAAGATTGACCCAGTTGATGTTGACAGTTAAGATTGACCCATTTGATGTTGACAGTTAAGATTGACCCATTTGATGTTGACAGTAAAGATTGACCCAGTTGATGCTTTAGAGCTTATAAATGTTGCTGCTGTAGATCTAAGGGTCGTTGTTCCTTTTGTTTCTTCAAAAGTCTGTTGTCTGACCGCTTTTCATATATACAATTAACATAAGTATTAATTAAAAGTTGAACAAACTGTTTAGAAAATTTCTGTCCATTTAAAACAATTGTTTAATATTTGAAAATAAACTTTCTTAAAAACATAAATTGTATGTTTGGAGAAAAGCATAGGTTTATTTGTACATGTTGTTGTAAACACACTGCATGCTTTAAGTTCCTTTAATTTTTCTTTGGGTTAATAATGCGAAAAATGTTCCATATGCAAACAAGTTGACATTTGCATTTACGGTTGACTTGGAAACTTGGATTAAAATCTTTCTTCTGCGAGCACACCATATCATGTAAGTTATTTTAATTTGCGCATTATGGATATATTGACGATCTATTTGTGTTAATTCATGCCAGAAAATAGTTTATGTTGCTAATTTTACCAATAAAATAGCGCCCGGAATCCAGGCAGTAAAATTTCCATGGTAAATCGTGTAATCAATTGCAACTCCCAGCGACACAGAGGGTCAATATAGCACGGAGTTGGAATATTGCAAATAGGGCAAATGCAGGCACAATAAAATATGACAACTTTTTTTTAATTGTAATATTATGCCCAGCAAATCAAATGATATCTTATCAATTTGTTTTGGCTCTTACATCAAAGCATTATTTCGCATTAGTGTATTTAATTTGTTTAAGTTTGTAAAAAATTAAACTAATTTTAAATGTAAAACTATGTTAATATGAATGAAAAAGTAACCAATTGATGGATGATTTGTTTAATTAATAATGTCACAGCCAATGACTTTATTGACAAACAAATTATGTACTATTATGATAATATAAGTAGCCCATTTTCAATTGTAACATGAAGAGATTTCCCCCCAAGTATCTTTTTTGTGTTGATTTTTTAGTTTCTATTGTTCCTTTTATCTTGTCCCCCTCAGTAATTTGATTTATTCTGGAATTCAAAGATGAAAGAAAATTTTCTCCAGTATATCACTTACTGTTGGATAATACTACATTGTATTATTAATAGACTCAGCTTTATGTGATGATTATTTATTCTGAAAATGAAATCCTTGTTGTCAAAATTGTGCCTATTTGTTTTAAGTTGTATTATGACATTTTATATTATGAAAATATGATTTAGATCTCATATACATGTACATGTGTATTCATATTAAAATCACATTTTAAGACAGAATATTGTTTTGTTTGGAAGGATTTATAGACATCTTGACTGAGAATTTTTGTTTCATTTCAAACAGTCTGTTCTTATTTAAAGATAAGGGGAACGGTGTGTTTCACTGTAAAGTGAAAGTAAAAGAAAGGTTAAAATATTGGGAAAAAATTGAAAAAGACAATTTATTACTTATTACAAAATGTTGACTTATTTACAATATTCCCTTTGGAGAAATGTCATGTGTCATAGAGCATTTGTATGTGATATTTGTGATAAATATTTTTTTAAAACATGTTTTGCACTCCCAAAGGTTTGTAGAAACTGGTGATAACAATATTGCTTAGAAATTGCATCCCCTTGGTTACGCGTTCCTTTGACCTTTCATTTGAATTTTCCATCTGATAACAGGCAGTAAACAATCAAAGTAGCATAAAGAGTAATTAAAGGTAACTAAACAGTAATGACAAAATACAAATTTGAGACCATTCATTTGAAATGTGAAGCCGTTTATTCCCCAATCAGGATAACTTGTAATTCTCTTTCATCTTAAAAAAGTTATTACTGCTATAAACAGCAAAGAGCTTCTATTTCGTTCAAATATAACGGACACCATATTGTTGTTTCATACNCAAATATTACCCATATAAAAAGTAGCTTAATATTTGAGAGCGTCAACAAGTTGGACTACCCAACCCCTATTGCCACAGACCTTTGCGTGTAACTTTCAGATTTCTCTAGTATGTTTACCAGGCTATAATTACCTGTACGAAAATTCTATGCAAATTCTGTACAGAGTCTGTACAAAATCTGCTCAGAATCAAGACAGGATTCATTTATTCTATACAAAGAGGACACAGACCCAGAATCTGCCTTGAAATCTGTACAGATTTTCTAAGCAGAATTACAATGAAATAGAATTTTATCTGTACATATTATTACACCAGACAGAATTTTAACACTTATAATTTTATCAAGACAGATTTTGAGCACTTTGCATTTTAGCAAGGCAGAATTTTTGTACTTAGTAGAAAAATGAGGCAGAATGTTGGACTTAGAAAAATTATGATACAAAATTTCAAAATGGGACTTGTATAATTTAAGAAACTTCTGATTTCAGTTTCTAATTGTTTATTGCAGGAAATATTTCTGTATTCACCGAAAACCAACAGTAATGTTCAATTCATACAATAGTTAAAAAATGACCAAAAAAATGCAGAATATTATTAGCAACAAAAAATACAGCAGTATCTTTCATGCCATATTTAGGAACATAGAAAGTTATTTATTTTTTACAATTTAAACCCACAGGCTTCAAGACAAATCTATAACGGAGTGAATTTAGGTTTAAATTTTTTACAAAGTTTTTATTCTTTGCTTAATGCTGGATAAATTGTCCCGAAATACTGAAAATTGCTTGAAAATGTTGTCTGCTGTATCTCAGCAGTGACATTTACACTGATATCCAAAGAATAGAGAGAGATCCATTTACCCAATTAGTTTATCCAAAAACCAGCATCAGGTGTGATAAATTTACTCCCATTTCACCACATTTACTTTGCTTGGCTCTCTTTTATAGAAAATATCCATTGGAATGCTAGTGCTTTAATATTACGGAATTTTGTGACACTTGTGTGAAATTAAAAAATACAAATACCATAATAAAAAGGAACAATTAAGAAATTAAGACATAACATTATAAAGGTGTTGATATATATATATATGGTTTAAAGATGTTTGGTTTAGTCTACTTTGAAAAGGATAATACACTTGTAAATGTGCGACAAAATCATAGGGACTTGACATGTGAAGTTTACAAGCGAAAATCAAAATGTTCCATGAAATGGGGCGCAGAAGACTATTAGGGAACAATTATCATTACCAGAGGTATGTTTAAATTTGCTTATTCTTTCATCAAAATATGTATTTAATCCGTTGTCAGCAATTGACTTTGTTTGTAAATTTGTTATATGCACTTAGTGAAGTTTGTTGGGCTGGCACTTGATGTCTCATGTATTTAACACAGCTAGGTATGGCATTAATGTTGTAAATCACAGGAGTTTTGAAACAGAGTAGTAAGAACAAGTGGTTTCACCATGTTTTAGTTTTTTAGGAATGATATAAATATGTAAATATGTAAACATTTATTTTTCCCATAGGTTATGTTCGGATGAGGTGCAAAGACCACAGCAAAACAGTGCCAGATGAACCTCCCTCAATAAGGCTGCAGTGACACTCCAAATAGACTACCCCAAGAAAAAATGGAAATCAACTTATTAAAAAAAACAGCTTAACCAACTGATTAACTAATTACTTTGCTGCACATTGGAGTGGCAAAAAGTTTTATAGTTTCTCTTTAAATTGAGACTACAAATAGGGGGCGTTAATAAGATTGTGATTTTTACCCTGTCATAATGTAATCAGATCAACAACAACAAAAGTACTATCAGTATATTTCATTGTGTATATTTTATTGTTTACATTTAATAATCTCATTAAAAAAATGTTTTTTTTTTTTTATATTGATGGTCTGTATATTTTGGTTTTCTTCCTGCATACATTTTTTGTACAGAAAATTTTCTGTACAGAATTTAATAATATACAGATTTTATTCTGCACAGAATTCTATGTTCACATTTTGGTTCTCCACAGATTTAATTCTGCGCAGATTTTTTTCTGCCCCGAAAAAATTCCGCTTAATTTAAATAATTCGTAAAATCTGTACAGAATTCGTTCTTTGTTCATATTGAAAAAATCTATAAATAGAAATCTGGTTCAACTCATTTCAAATGGACACCAAATATTGTCTGCACAGNACATTGCCAACATGACACAATTTCTGTGTATTATGTCATATTATGAGTCTAAATTGAATCATTTCCTAGGCCTTAATAAATGAATATTATTAAACAAGCTATGGATCCGCATTCGCGAAATGTTTAATTGCACTGAATTGTTTCAAGCTTAAAAAAGCTAGTTGCCCAGCGGGACTACCAACAATGCCAAAATCTACTGGCCCCGGGCTCAAGGGCAACCACTTATTTCCATCCCTGCATTTTTAGATAGGGCAGTTCCAGGTGATCGAGGCTCTGGGCACGCCGTCCCTCACGATACCGTACCAGGTGCCCTGTCATCACAACATCGTCATGAGCTTCGACGTGGCGGCCACCTGCCAGGCACTGGCGTTCGGAGACAGTGGAGGTAAGACAAATACTTGCCATTTCATCATATGAGCCGCGTTCTGGAAATACTGGGTCTAATGCATGTGCTTTAAGTGTCGTACCTGATTAGGCTAATCAGAGGTGACACTTTACGCCTAAACTGGTTTTTTGTTTAGAAGAGACTTCATTCCAACATAAAATTCCATTATAGGGGAAAGTGTTCTACCTGATTAGCCTGTGCAGACTGCACAGGCAAATATGGGACAACACTTTACGCACATGCATTAAGCCCAGTTTTCCCTAAAAGGTCAGACAAATAGTTGCTATTTCATCATATGAGCGGCGTCTTGGAAAAATTTGGTCTAATGCATGTGCTTAAAGTGTTGTCCCAGATTAGCTTGTGGAGTCTGCTCATGCTTATCAATATCAGGGAGGACACTTTCCGCTTAAACTGGATTTTTGTTAAGAGACTTCTTAAAACGATATAAAAGGGGAAATTGAAGTCCCTGATTAGCCTGTGTTTACACAGCCCAGTTCTCCCAGAACAAGGCACATATGCCATAATATATATAATATAATATATATATTTATATATATTTATATATATTTATATATATATATATATATATATAAAAACACACTCCATTGTATACAATAATGATGATGTGATAAATAGAAAAATGAGTAATTGTTTATTACAAATAAGTTTATTGCACGATAACCTGAAACACTTGCCATGGCTCTTAGTTAAGGTTATCTAAGTCTTGCCTTATACACTTATCAATATAAAACACTAACCTTGTATTCTCTAATGTACCGTTCAGGGCTTTTTCTGCTTCTTAAAAAAGTCCCTTAAACGGACCCGATCCCAAAGCAAATGGACCTGATCCGTAAACCAAAACTGTAAACAAAATAATTAAAAATATTGGCACAGTCTGGTCTGGAGCTACGCTGATATAAGGTGTTGCAAGGTTTCATGGTCTTTTACCAGACAGGGTAACTCCTGACCAGAGTGTGCTGATTCACAGGCTGGTCTGGAGCTACACTGGTAGCACATGGCTTGAGATTTGTTTTTGAATGATCATGCTGATTATATGAGCCTCGTTCTGGAAAAACTGGGCTTAATGCATGTGCTTGAAGTGTCATCCCAGATCAGTCTGTGTGATGTATAGGCTAATCAGGGACGACACCTTCAGCGTGTTTGGTATTTTTTATTGAAAAAATCTCTTTCATAGCGAAAATCGAGTTAAAAGCTAAAAGTGTTGTCCCAGATCAGTCTGTGTGGTGAAAAGGCTAATCAGGGACGACACTTTCAGCGTGTTTGGTATTTTTTATTGAAAAAATTGTCTTTCATAGCGAAAATCGAGTTAAAGCTAAAAGTGTTGTCCCAGATTAGCCTGTGCACAGGCTAATCTGTGACGACACTTTTCGCACATGCATTAAGCCCCGTTTTCTTACAGCGAGAGTCATACAATCAAGCAGGCCTCATAATATTGTATTCTTATGTTTCCAGGTTACTTGCACTTATTCGCTACAGATGAGAACGTTGCATTCAATCCATTCATAGAGGAGACATGCCTCGCAGATCCAGTAAGTGCCCACCAGTAGCAATCACGTGGAGCCATCAGCCGCTCTGTTTGTCTATGATTAACCTTAATCATTGTGTATTACTTGAACTGATGTTAAAGGGGCAATTTATTTTTTCAGTGGAAATTTAGTTATTGTTTTTCATTTTATATTTAAATAATGTGACCTTAACCAACTGTTTTTTGGTTTTAATCTTATGCAATTTGTCACGGCTTAATGCATGTGCATAAAGTGTACAGGCATCCCCGATTAGCCTGCGCAGACCCAACAGGGACGACACTTTTGGCCTAAACTTGATTTTTGTTAAGAAGAGACTTTTTTTAAATAAAATTCCGTTAAAGTGGAAAGTGTCCTCCCTGATTAGCCTGCATAGGATAGTCCAGGACATAACTTAACGCACATGCATTAAGCCCAGTTTTCCCAGAGCGAGGATCATGTCTACAGATGCATCTGATTTTTAGCTCGGCTGTTTTCGAAGAAAACCCGAGGTATTGTCATAGCCAGATCGTCGTCACGCGTCCGCCGTCCGCGTCGTCCTAAAACTTTAACATTGGCCATAACTTTTGCAATATTGAAGATAGCAACATGATATTTGGCATGCATGTGAATCTCATGGAGCTGCACATTTTGAGTGGTGAAAGGTCAAGGTCATCCTTCAAGGTCAAAGGTAAAAAAAAACAATTATTTTTTTATAATTTTTTTTTTCAAAACTGCACCCGCAGCTGAGCGTTGGCACTCGCTCGCTCTGCAGTGCTCTTGTTACTGGATCTATTTAAGACTGTAGAAATGTGTATGGGTTGCCAAAATCATGCTTTAAACTTTGAGATCAACCATTTTGTTATCTATTTATTGACAGGTTGAGCCCTCTCAGAATATTCACATCCATGACTTCACGACTCCATACGCCATGGTTCCCATGAGCTACCCAGGAACTGGATCCCTGCTCTCCGATTGGCCAGATTATCTCTGCGAAAAAGTGTTCAGGTGCATAGAATGAGCATTCCTGTATTTAAAAGTTTTACTCGCAGAACATATGTAATCGCCTGGTCTTAACCCTTTGAGCGCTGCAACCGGATTTTGAAGGCCTTTGCAAACAGTTTGGATCCAGATGAGACGCCACAGAACGCGGCGTCTCATCAGGATCCAAACTGTTTGCTATTCTGATAGTATTCTATGAAAAAAATCAATGAAAGTGCTAATTTTAGAAATTCAGCAGATGACATTTTAGCAGACGACAAATTTCCCAGCATGCAAAGCGTTAACCCTTAGGTACGCATTTTGCTTGTTTGTAGTCCTTTAGAAAATATAATCTGCAAGTTACTTGTAGCTATTTTGGTTTAATGCTGTTTGCATTTAGCCATTTTCTCTTTTCTTTTGAGCCGGAAAAAGTTAAGGCTGACAAACATGTTTTTTTCAAAATTAACTTCAGTCATATGAAATAAAAAACAAAAACATTTATATAATAGCTTCTTATGATTATAAAAAAAGTTTAAAGGAAAAACAAAACTATCCTTAAGTGTAATGTAGATAATTCTTCTAGTGTGAATCATGTACAGATTAGTCTGACATTTTAAACGATATTGGCCATTGTGTTAAGCATTTAAAAACCATTTTAAACAAAATGGCAGGTTTAATTTGTGTAAATAAAAGATATTAAAAAGAATTTATGTGAACAATTGTGATATTCAATCAATGAAAAAAGTAATCCTCTAACAGTAGATAGGGAGTTACATTTCTTTATGGTAAACCCCGAATTGCTCCTGTGGTCAAACTTCATACAGGCCATTCTAAGCACCGAAAACCCCCAATCAGTCTGTTGCAAAGTGTGGGTCAAACCTTTTTCTGCCATCAGTTGCAATGCAGCTAATGCAAATGAACAGCGCTCCGTGAAAAGGGGGTTTAATGCATGTGCGTAAAGTGTCGTCCCAGATTAGCCTGTGCAGTCTGCACTTTCTGCCTAAACTGGATTTAAGTCAAGAAGAGGCTTCCTTTAAAGGAAAAATATAATAAAAGCGGACTGCACAGGCTAATCTGGAACAACACTTTACGCACATGCATTAAACCCCCTGTTCTCAGAGCGCGGCTCAAATGTTTTGTGACCCACAGGAAGCCTAAGCCGATAGATCCAGAGATCCTGCGCACCATGAAGGTTTACCAGAATGTAGGATACGCCCCTAACCCTCACAAGGAGAGGAGGTATCACTTCCCGTACATACTGGAACAAGATGGCTCCAAGAAGGGCAGGTCAAACATACCCGAGTCTCCACTGGGCAGAGGTAAATTTACACTTTGATAGGTTAAGATGAATGCCTACTGATCTGATATAACAAATATATCGGGTACTGTATAAAGCAGGAATCATCAATTAGCTGCATTTGGAGCATTGTAAATACTGTCCCTGAAAACCATGATTTACAGTGATATTTTTATGCTCCCCCAAAAATTTTCTCAGCAACTAATGACCGGAATTCAATGAAACTTTATGGGAAGCTTCACTACCAAGAGAAGATGTGCATATTATCAGCGGGTTCTGGTCGGATGATTTTTCACAGAGTTGTGGCCCTTTGAAATTTTCCATTAACTGTACATATAGTGCAATTCTTGTCGGGGCTATTTCTCAGCAACTAATAACCGGAATTCAATGAAACTTTATGGGAAGCTTCACTACCAAAAGGAGATGTGCATATTATCAGCCTGTTCTCGTCGGATGATTTTTCACAGAGTTATGGCCCTTTGAAATTTTCCATTGTACATATAGTGCAATTCTTGTCCGAGCTTTTTCTCAGCAACTT
>VMBQ01002476.1:31087-69828 GCA_007657795.1 Dreissena rostriformis | reverse complement strand
CATTTGTTCACCATCATTGGACGGTGTGTCGCGCGAAATAATTACGTCGATATCTCCAAGGTCAAGGTCACACTTTGAGTTCAAAGGTCAAAAATGGCCATAAATGATCTTGTCCGGACAATAACTATGTCATTCATTGTGAGATTTTAAAATTACTCGGTACATTTGTTCACAATCATTGAAAGGTGTGTCATGCGAAAGAATTACGTCAATATCTCCAAGGTCAAGGTTACACTTGGAGTTCAAAAGTCAATGGCCATAAATGAGCTCTTCCGGGCCATAACTATGTCATTCATTTTGAGATTTGAAAATGACTCTGTACATTCATTTTGTTCACAGTAATTAGACGGTGTGTCATGCGAAAGAATTCAAGAGTTCAAAGGTCAAAATGGCCATAAATGATCATGGCATAATAGATCTTCAACAAAGATTGGCTTCTCTTGTTTTGTGAAGACAGCATGCAAAATATTCTGTGTCAATGCAGCATGTGGGGTATATGTCACGTCTGTCACAAAGCTCTTGTTTAATCTGGGACAACACTTTACGTAAATGCATTAGGCCCCATTTTCCCAGAGTGAGGCTCATTAAGAAATGACAAAAAACCTCTACAGCTGTTGTTACCCTGCAGGAACTGATGATCCCTGCTTCATGAATGGTCTCATAAATCAAAATTGGCACTTGGGTAGATTAGTCTGTCATCTTCATTAATTTTGCACATATTTAATTATTCTTGTCACTCTTGTACAACACATTTTCAAATCAGAATGTGCTTAAAAAATGAACAAATCCAGTTAAGATAACTGATGGTTTAACCTTTCACTACTGACCACCAACATTTAATCCTTTTACACTATAAAGAAATGTCATAAGGGTATTAGGTGACAGTGACCAAACCATTCTACTGACATAGACATGGTCGATCACAGATTGGGTGTGAAGAACTTGGTCTTATGCAGAACTTGGTCTTAAATTTAAAATATTTGAAAGTTAATGATATACAAACATTGCTCTTGAGTTTTGTTTAGGTAATGTTGGCAAACATAGCAAATTTCAGGGTCTAATTCTGTTACTTACTTATTGTATGTTTTACACCTTTTCAGCGTTGCTTTCTACATTATTTGTTGAATTCGCATAAATTAAGTAAATTTATTAAATATTTTAACTCGTGAATAAATTTGTGTTGGTTAAGACATGATGTACCATTTGACATAAATATTTGATTAAGTTTACAATGAGTGGTGAAAGAGACTACAATTGAGGCACACTTTGGGAAAAATGGGCTTAATGCATGTGCATAAAGTATGGTTCCAGATAAGCTCACACTGGGACAACACTTTCGGCCTAGACAGGATTTTCTTTTTGAAGAGACTTCCTTTACATGAAAAATTCCATAAAAGCAGAAAGTCACAGTCAACGCTCTCTGGGACGACTCTTATACACACATTCATTGAGCCTAGTTTTCCCAGAGACTGGCTAAATTTACTTTATCCCTTTGCATGCTGGGAAATTTGTCGTCTGCTAAAATGTTGTCTGCTAAATTTGTAAAATAAGCATTTTCTTCGATTTTTTTTTCAAAGAATACTATCAGAATAGCAATTAGTTTGGATCCTGATGAGACGCCACGTTCTGTGGCATCTCATCTGGATCCAAACTGTTTGCAAAGGCCTTCAAAATCCAGTTCCCGCACTGAAAGGGTTAAGCGCAGTTGAAATTTGTTTCTTTGACAATTTTAGGCCAGTGTTATTATAAAAAAAATATATATTAAATTCTTATTTTGTATTCAATAAACCAATCATTCTCTTTTTTACATATTACTGATGACACCAATACCAACTTACACAATGAAGTGAAGAGATAAAATAGTTGTTGACAATTACATCACAAATGCTGATTAAGTATTATGAACCTATCAGTAATTATTTGATAATTATTAAAGCCATTGGAAACAGGTCTCTGTTGATAAATGGATAAACCACCTAACAAGTGTTGAGAAGGAAACTGGTGTAACTTATATACAGATATTTAAGAGATACAGTAATATCCTGTTCAAACCTCATTAAATAACATATGGTTATGTCCCAGAAGCTTTGTAAAAAAAAATATGTAACAACATCTATGGTATTGATAAACGTTTGTTGAGGATTACAAAGCGGTTGTAATAATAAATAGACCAAATAACTACAAAAAGTGTACAGTGCGTGGTATCATTGAGTAAATTTAGGAGTTTTGTAATCTGTTTCCTAAAAATAATATTCATGAGGTCTTAACACTTTGTTATTTAAATTTGAATAAAAACCTACCACAGTTACTTTGACATAATTATTGCATTTGAAATTATAGTTTTATCTCTAAAAGCGTCACCGTAAATAGTCTATTCATTGCAAAGTATAATTATGCAATTTTTAATTTGTTTAAGTTATGCCATTTCTTTTTAAATTGTGTACCATGTTCAGCCTATGCCAGCTTTGTTTGCATGCTTTTGTCAAAGAGCCTGTTTTTAATTGGAGGATCAATGATGAAAAGCCTTTGAGTACATTAGGTCATTTCACTTTGTTGTCTTTGTACATATTTATCTTTGGGGTAAAAGGTGTTCAAATATTTGGATGGATTTAGTTAAAATTGACAACAAAACAGATTGTAATAAGCGATTCAAACGAAAAGAATGAAAGAATCAAGTGTACTTATAGTATATAGAGTTTGATATTCATTTACACAAAACATATTCATGGGATAATTATTGAATTTATAGCTTTAGTAATAAGTTGTAATAATCATGTTGACAATAGATAGCTTGACTGCTCTACAAGCTATACAGAGAACAGTAACAGCTTGGTCTGTGGTGATATTGAGCCTAGTTCTAGGAAAACTGGGCTTAATGCATGTGTCTTAAGAATCATCCAATATTAGCCTGTGCAGTTCGCTCAGGCTCATCAGGGACGACACTTTCGACCTGAACTGGATTTTTGTTTAGAAGAGACTTCCTTTCAACGAAAAAATCCCAAAAAGTGGAAAGTGTTTTTCCTTATAAGCCTGTGCATACCTCACTTGCATTAAGCCCAGTTTTCCCAGACAGAGGCTAAATTTTTAAAATTTCAGTTTTTAATGATATTCTGATATATGTTTAGCAACATCTTAGAGACTAGATCAGGGTGTTTTTAGTTGCTTAAAAAGATAATTTCCACCTCTCTAACTCAAAATTATGTATTCTCACGTGATTTGTACATAAAGCAACAAGAACATAAATGGCTGAAAAGTGTTCATATCACTGCAGAAATTAACAAAAAAATGGCTGCCATTAGACAGTGTTGGTTGAAAAATAGACATTGTTGTAATTGACTGTAATTATTACTGCCATCTCAGGTGTTGTTAAGTGTNGTGATTTATGAGTTTTCATGGAAGTGTGATCATGCTTAATTAATTATTGCTTTGTCTAATACAGATTTATTGGTTCACATGTTTTGAGAAATCAAACAAAGGTTCTTAATGGTTGTGATTTAACTACTGTACTGTAGCCTCATTACTTTTTGGGAGAACTTTAATTTTGGGATCTATTACATGGCGTTTTGTAATTGAAGTTAAAATTACAATGATTTTTATTGGATTAGTGTAGCTTCTTTGCTAAATAAAAACTGTTAATTTGTTAAGGTACAAGTTATATGGTATTTTAATAGTATATACATTAGTAGCAATAAAAAGTAAGATAAGTAATGGAATATAAAATTTAATGTGTCTAGCCCTTTTATTATAATATTTTAAATCTAGGTTTAGAGAAAATAAAATGTCTTTTGATGCTTTAATATTAAGCATGTTAATTTAATTGATGCTGCATTTAAATGTGGATAAAAGTTAGATAAAATATAAAGATATCCCTTATGTGGTTAATATGTGTTTTAATCGGATCATTCTGATTGTATCTTAAAACTGTTAACCAGATGGCTTAATAATGGTGCAGCGTTGTGTTGTTTTGCTACTGGATGATATTGCAAATGTCATTGAACCTCTTTTTATGTCAATTATTATAACATCTTTATATCAAATCTGGCGACATAAATGGGGGAATTAAAGATTACGACATTAGTTATCACACAAAGTCAGTATATTGTTTTTTTTTTTAAATGCTAGTGTTATAAGGAGGTATTTACATTTTTCAACCATTAAACAGTACTTCACATAATATCAAGACCCAATGAATCAAGTCTAGCCCAAAGCCTGTCAAATGTTATCAGTTCTAATGTCACAAAAGTCAGATCAAATTTCAGTCGTTAGTCTGGGTTTGACACATGTCTGTTATTGTAAGACACTGCTGAATTGTCTATGATAGTTTATATCTTTGTAGTACACACTTAGAAAGGCCAAGACAAGTCTATGATAGTTTATATATTTGTAGTACACACTTAGAAAGGCCAAGACAAGTCTATGATAGTTTATATATTTGTAGTACACACTAAGAAAGGCCAAGACAAGTCTATAATAGTTTATATATTTGTAGTACACACTTAGAAAGGCCAAGACAAGTCTATGATAGTTTATATGTTTGTAGTACGCACTTAGAAAGGCCAAGACAAGTCTATGATAGTTTCTGTAATAATTTATATGTTTGTAGTACGCACTTAGAAAGGCCAAGAAAAGTCTATGATAGTTTCTGTAATAATTTATATATTTGTAGCACACACTTAGAAAGGCCAAGACAAGTCTATGATAGTTTCTGTAATAATTTATATATTTGTAGTACGCACTTAGAAAGGCCAAGAAATGTCTTAGATAGTTTCTCTAATAATTTATTTATTTGTAGTACACACTTAGAAAGGCCAAGAAATGTCTTAGATAGTTTCTGTAATAATTTATATCTTTGTAGTACGCACTTAGAAAGGCCAAGAAATCTCTATGATAGTTTCTGTAATAATTTATATATTTGTAGTACACACTTAGAAAGGCAAAGAAATGTCTTAGATAGTTTCTGTAATAATTTATATATTTGTCTAATATTGTCTTTTAAAGGCAGATGAAAAGTCCATGATAGTTTCTGTAATAATTTTTCTAATATGCGTTAAATGGCCAACAGAAAGTATTATCATTGTTTTGTAGTACCATTTTACAAAATGATTACTATTTTGCATTTATTACTTTAAATTTATAGGTATTGTTATTTTATGTTCAAGTGTAGTAGTTTGAATAACTAAAGACATAAACTATATAACAATAGCATATTACAATGTAGTTTGACAACACAATTCCAGTAGCCTTATTTTGGTTCAATGGTGATCAAATTCATCACGGTTGAATCATAATCCTGGTACAGGCCTATGTGTGGTCTGAACTTATCCAATGCCTGAGCCATGGTGAGCATTTAAGATTTACTCGATTTGTCAAATTTGTCAAAAGCAGGGCAAGTGTGAAACACATTCCTTATGTGGTAATTGAATCTTCAAATACTTCGAGCTACATTAGTTTCTTTATGGTGTTTGTTAACCCATGCTACATTAGCTACTTTAAGGTGTTTGTTAACCTCACACCATTTGAACAATTAGCTGCACTAATGATGTTTGCTATTTTTACAATGAATAAAAGTTATGGTGAGAAAGTTTGAGGTAATTGAACTTTGGGCGTACATTTTTGGCTGCCAATTGAAAAAAAAAATGTGTCGACCATTAGCAATTTTGAATGTTTCATTTTGAAATTTGAACACCCTTGTACCAAAATATATGATGGCTCAATAAAATGTATAAAAATATATGACATTGATGTCGTCAAAAAATGTGCTGATCAACATTACCAAAAAAAACATTTTATATTAAAATTGTTGATCGAATGTTTATTGATTGAATTAAACAAATAATGCGTGTTAAAATTAATTTAGTTTACACAATTTCTAAACCAGAAGATTATATAATGTTGGATTAATTATCTGCCAAATGAATATGCCACCTAGGAAATTCTTGACAAGAAATTTGGAGATAATTAATATATTTTTAGATTGAAGCTATTTTTTAATTTTGTTTTAATCTGATAGACGCTGGTCCACACTTCACACCCCATGTATATATCAAGCCAGTAGGGTTGCCATTTATCTCAATGTGTATTAATTATCTCTATGACTATCTACACGTAGGCCACTTCAACACCCTTTTGATGCCAGGTTTTGTAGAGATAGGTCACACACCACTCTTTTGCAACAGTCTTATTAAAACTTCATACATGTAGTGGTATTTTACCTCTTTAAAACACATTAGTATTCTTGTATACATGAAGATGGCAATTAAAGTCACCACAACATGCAAAAATGGATCTTATGCCATATGTGGTCCACGTAGCTCTGTGCAGTCTGGTCAGGAGTTACCCTGTCCGATTATGAGACCACGAAATCTTGGATGAGTTTATAGCGGTCAGCGTAGCTCCTGATCAGACTGGGCGACTGGGGAGGCTGGTTTGGAGCAATGCATGCCGCTTTTGGCATATAAGACCCATTTTT
Source organism: Dreissena rostriformis (assembly GCA_007657795.1). Lineage (NCBI taxonomy): Eukaryota > Metazoa > Mollusca > Bivalvia > Myida > Dreissenidae > Dreissena > Dreissena rostriformis. The sequence goes on along the minus strand of VMBQ01002476.1, from coordinate 63,359 downwards.
GCATGAAGCGGCTCATTTTAAAAAATACCTTCACAATGAATATGTTAGTTTTCCTACTGGAATGGATTTAATTCTATTGAAGCGTACCTCACCAAATATACTGTTATGGCCTCATTAAACTTATTCAAAACTTGCACAACAAAACGGAATGCAAATACATGTATGGGAAACAATCCAAGCGCATAGTTTATGCTTATGAAGTTCACAAGAATGCCTGGTTAATATTTTCAACCTATAAACTTGGTGTAGGTAAATGATTTTGACTTTATAACAAAAGTTATGGCCATTATTTGATCTATGAAAATATATTTGTTTCTGTACTGGAAGCGATTTGAATCAATTGAAGCCTTATAATCTCACTTTAGAAGTAAACTGTTATGGCCTCATTTACTCGTGCGAAACGTGCACGACAAACCAAATTCAAATTCAGGAAACAACCATAGCGCACAATTTATGCTAATGGACTTGTCAAACTATCTCTAAGCAGTAATAAATTTGGTGTAGGTAAATGATTTAGACTTTGTTACCAGAGTTATGGTCTTTGGAACTCCCACATGCCATGTATTTGATCTATGTTGGAATGTTATTGGTCTCTGACAGGGTTCCCACTAAAAGCATTCTCAGAAAACATAAGGAAAACTGTTACCATGACACCTGTTTTAATTACAAGCTCATTTTGATTTGGTTACAAGTACTGCATTAAATGGTTTAAGTTACAGAGTTGTAGTAGTAATTTATTACCATTATGTTAAAAAAAGACATGAAGAACAATTTATGGCTAGCGGTATTTCGTGTTTGTGACATTGAAACTTCTGAGAAGGTATAATTATAAATAAATATCAAACATTATGTCAAACAAATTTGAGCTGTATATCGTTGAATAACAATACATGTGTTTGTTACAAATGTCTGTTGTCTTATATAAACTCCAACATGTCACTTAAAATATATTTTTTTCTTAGCTGCAGTTGTTTAACCCTTACACTGTTAAATAATTATTATTTGTGAGACATTAATTTTCGTTGATTTCGTGGGTTTACTGATCCACGACTTTAACCAAACATGTTTGAAAATGACGGACGCAAATTCCTCATTGTTTTAATCAAAATCAGAAATCCATGTATTTAATTTGCATAACCACCACATTTTATGCAGACAAATATAAATAATTTTACAGTATCCTCCAAGACAAGATAAATTTCACAACAGTTTTCAAGTCTTTAACCACTCAGAAATGTCAGGAGTTTCACAGACTCTTCAAGATTTTTAGAAAACTTAAAAATTACATTCTTAATCATTTTCTATTTAAAATTTAAGATTTCAAAAGCAAATTTTTTAGCGAAACAGATTTGATGTCTGCCATGCCTTTCATACCTACACCGGTATGCTTGATGCTTGGAACATGGATACCACACGTTCTGGCAAATTAAACATTAATACAGGCATCACTTGAGCGTGACCAAGTAAGAAGACCTGATGATTTCTCAGTAATACAGGCATCACTTACATGTAAGCAAGACCAAGTGAGAAGACCTGATGATTTCTCAGTAATACAGGCATCACTTGAGCATGACCAAGTGAGAAGACCTGATGATTTCTTGTTAAACAGTAATACAGGCATTACTTGAGCATGACCAAGTGAGAAGACATGATGATTTCTCAGTAATACAGGCATCACTTGAGCATGACCAAGGGAGAAGACAGGATGATTTCTCAGTTATACAGGCATCACTTGAGCACCAAGTGAGAAGACCTGATGATTAAACAGCAATACAGGCATCACTTGAGCGTGACCAAGTGAGAAGACCTGATGATTTCTTGACATGGAAGTCATCAACTGAAGTGTGGTGTGGTGGCCCAGGTGTAAAGGGGATATATCAGTGAAATACTGATTATTGATCAGAATTGTGTGAAGAAAGGTCTTTAATCTATCAGCATTGTTATCTGTTCCACTCAACCCTTTATCAAAAGGCATATTGTATGATTTTGGGGATACATAATGTTCCATAAAACTTCATTAACCTGTTTTTCTAGGGGTGCAGACCCTACTTTAATCTCCACATTATGTATTATGCCAATGTGAAATAGGAGGCCTGTTCCCTGTGATTTCCTTGTATTTATGTACAAGTTTTATCTTCTTATTCCACCCAGAGACAGACATAACAGGGGCATATGGCACCAAGACTTGAGTCCACCCAGAGACTCATAACAGGGGCATATGGCACCAAGACTTGAGTCCTCTGGAGCATGAAGACTTGATGATATGCCCTAATATTCACAATTTGAGCTGCGTCTTGCGAAAATGGGTCTTATGCCATAACCATTTGCCAAGTCTGGTTATAAGCTACCCTGACCTCATATAAGACCACAAAACCTCGCGTAACTTTATGGTGGACAGAGTAGCACCTGACCAGACAGTGAAAATGTGCAGGCTGGTCTGGAGCTAGGCTGGTCGCACATGGCATAAGACCCATTTGTGCAATACGTGGCTCATTTGGAATCTAAATCCAGCTTCCACCCCCTATCAATATCATAACGGTTGGGGACAGGTAAATCATGGGTTGTGTAAAAGCCAGAATGGGCTCACCAGTAGTCATTTGAACACACCATGGTGGTAGCGTTTAGCTTCCAAGTGTCAATGGCCATCCAGAAGGTGAAATTATTATTTAAAAATAAATATTCATTTTACATGATGGACCGTTAAATACTAAATAACCCTGCATTAACCTAATAAATAAGATGTTTTATAGTATTAGAAGAACCCTGAATTATTTAACCAACAAAAAGGATATTTTTTTAACTGAATTTAACATTATATTTGAACATTTTTAATAGACTTTGGTTGTAATCAAACGATGCTTATCCAATCCTTGATGTTTTCAGATTTATTTCCTGTAAAGTGTTTCATGCACACCAAGAATGCCTAAACAGGAAGTTTCATCAAAAAGATGCTAACAGATCTCTGAAATGTTTCAAAGGGAAAAAAAAACATGCATTTACAAGAAAAGAAAACATTGATTGCCTAGGTTGTAATATTGTCTGGATGATAGGTTTAACATATAGAACATTATAGAATCAGGCATTGTATGTTCGAGATAATCTGACATATGACAATTGCGATAGGTATGCTTAAAAAAAGTAATTTTCAACTTATTTAACTCCCCTACCCACACAAAAATAATATCAATTAACGTTGGATGACAAAATTAGCCTATATTTATTTGTCAGAGAGAGGAATTATCAGTATATCCTGACACCTCAGTTTCCCACAGCCTTGTTTACCCACTTTCCAATGACCTTCCCAGGTTTGTATGTTTGTTGAAGATGATAATCTCTTAATCAGCTTCTAGCTTGCTGGACCTAGTCACCTAATACTTTCAAGTCTGGGACCCCCACTCAGCCCTGTTTACAGAATGGTCACCTATTTGTAGTTGAACATGTATACAACATGATCACTTACAGGCTGATAGGCTTCTTGGTTTGCACCCCAGACTTGTTTGATGGAGTATATTTGACACTTGACTCTTTGCTGGGATAAGTCCTGCTGATTCATTCTGTGCTGTTTTATAATTCTGTGCTGTTTTATAATTCTGTGCTGTTTTATGATTGTGTGCTGTTTTATGATTCTGTGCTGTTTTATGATTCCCTGCTGTTTTATGATTTTGTGCTGTGTTATAATTCTGTGCTGTTTTATGAATCTGTGCTGTTTTATGATTCTGTGCTGTTTTATGATTCTGTGCTGTTTTATGATTCTGTGCTGTTTTATGATTTTGTGCTGCGTTATGATTCTGTGCTGTTTTATGATTCGGTGCTGTTTTATGATTCGGTGCTGTTTTATCATTCTGTGCTGTTTTATCATTCTGTGCTGTTTATCATTCTGTGCTGTTTTATCATTATGTGCTGTTTTATCATTATGTGCTGTTTTATCATTCTGTGCTGTTTCATGATTCTGTGCTGGTTTTATCAGTCTGTGCTGTTTTATCATCCTGTGCTGTTTTATCATTCTGTGCTGTTTTATCATTCTGTGATAATTTTATCATTCTGTTCTGTTTTATGTGCCAAATTGTTTTGAGTTTTCCTATGAAAATGTACGTATGAGACATTGATTTTTTAAATACATTTATTACGGAAGAAGAAGAAGAAGTGCCCCAAGAAACACAAATAAACAAATAAACATGCCCATATCACTGAAACCTTCAGTGTTTCTGCCTCCATGTACAATCTACCCCTGGGTCACGGCTGTGACTGATATCTTCTGCCTTGAAAGAACAATTTACAGTTGGTACCCCTGGGTCACCCAGCAGCCATGATAAGCCCTCTACACATGAGAATCTGAACCTTCTATATTACTGTGTAAACATGGCATGGGGTGTGGGCAAGGTCAGGCGAGGGGTAGGTTTCCAAGGGATTTATTATCATAATAAATAGTGAGCTAGGTCAGGCAAGGGGTAGGTTTCCAAGGGATTTATTATCATAATAAATAGCAAGGAAAGGAGGAGGTGAATTCTGACATATGGCCTTCAGAACGGGAGGCAATTCGTACAGCATGATGTGTCATGAATTGTGCTATAAAACATATCACTGTTATTGTTGGCTCACTTTACGGTTTTCATTTTCTGCTTTTGTAGCAGAATAGGTTATCCGCTCCCTATATTACATACATTTAAGGATTTCTGTATCATATATATTTCTTTTGTGAGAAATTGCTACAGTTAATCCTATCTTGTGGATCATTTAACCTTCAACACAATAAATAATGATAACAAATCCATAAAAGGAAACTATATGATTGGCATTCCATTAGTGTATTAGTTCATCTAATTGACACGCAGCATCTCTTGTTCTGATGCTGTTCAAAGCTTTTGAGATCTACACATGTACAAGAATAATGGACTGCCTTAATACTACATTAACTTTTTATGACGTTGTTTGGCAATGTTCTGCAAGCAGAAAAAACATATTTCATGCGTGGCTTAAATCAGTTTCCTAGATTAAAGTTATTAACTCTTTTTCTAAGAAAGATTTTGGCTTGTTCAACTGACATAAATTTGACATACGAGCGCATAACAATGATGCAGTGTTCATCTTTATATAACAAGATGATATTGGCTCTGTATATTTGATAATTATTCTTGAAATATTGAAGAAGCCATAAATACTGTAAAATCTTTAATATTCGTGGGACATTAATTTTCTTTGATTTTGTTGGTTGACCGATCCACGAATTAAACAAATCGGAAAATGTCCAATGTAAATTACTCAAATTTCAGAAATCCATGAATTTATGTGTGCACAAAAAAGTCATTTTTGAAAAATCTCGACATTTAATGCAACAAATATAAATAATTTTACAGTATTAAATTACATAATGGCTGATGAGCCCTTCTGGCTTTTAATTAGGGACAAAAAAATCAAAGTTAACTGTAGTGACCATCATTGTTTGTTTGCATTTTTCCCCCCTAATCAACAATCCAATTTCAATAAATGGTTTGTGCAGTCTAAATTATGTTCTGTTCTGTTAAAATGAATGACACAGAAAACAAATAAATCAACAGCCAAGTATTTTATCATGACTATATGAGGTGACATTTGTTTGGCATCTAATGAAACAAATGTTATTGCTCTGTAGCTTTGTCATGACTTTATGAGGTGAAAGTGTCATTTGTTTGTCATCTTATGAAACAAATGTTACTGCTCTGTAACTCTGTCATGACTATATGAGGTGAAAGTGTCATTTGTTTGTCATCTAATGAAACAAATGTTACCGCTCTGTAGCTTTGTCATGATAGGGTTGAAGGACAAATGTGCCGTGAACATCCAGTGGAGGCATATGGCCATCATATTCATGTTTTAATTGGTTTTGATGGAGGGCAATGTGTTTTCTGAGCTTCAGGACAAACTTCAATTCCATAATTGAGAGTCTCATTTGTTAGACATATGGCAGTTAATCAACCATCATCCTTGCCACCAAGCTCTAGGTTGAAGCCAGTGGATGCATTCTTGCATGCAGATATGCACAACTGATCTTTGATACAACATGAATGGAAAAAGTAGCCTTTAAGATTCTGACGTTTAGCATTTATTAAAAGAATGACCTTTAATGTTAATATATCTTAGAATGTTACGATCCGTATGGCCTTTGATGCCTGGGTTTGGTTATCCTGGAATGAGTTTTGTATTTAATTTATTATAAATATATAAGTATGTTTCATATAAAAAGTACTTTTAATATTTGTTTGAAAATTATACTGCTGTGGTTTGAAGCTATACAAATCAATCATGTGATATATTTTAGCAGTACTTTTTTTCCAGCCACTTTTCCCTTCATCATTTATTTATATTGCAAAACATCACAATTTCTGAACATTGAACAGGTATAATATACCCAGTTTCTTTGTCAGGAATGAATATTTCATGGCAAATGGAGTCTTCTGTTGTAAATGTCTGACTGGTTTGTATCCTGAACAAACTTCTACTATTCAAGTAGGCCTTTCCCAAAGGAATTGTGGGCTAGTAAAAAAGATATGCTTGACGTGTTTCATATTGGATAATTTCCTAACGATCATCAGACTGGGAATACATGTAAATTAGTCTTTTTACAAATTCCTGAAGAAGGGCATTTGTTAAATTGTTTTTACCGAAATTCTCCTGGGAAGATAAAAATTAAATTGAATACTTCAGGAAGACACCAGATAGTCTGGTTCTTGTATCTCATTTGGGAAATGGCACAAACTCATCCAATAGATAATACTGTAAAATCATTTTTAATCCTTGGCATGAAATTTAGCAGGTTTAAAAAAATAAAATGTTAATGGACACTTACATTTGTGGATTTCTGGAATAATAAAAGGAATTTGTGTTGGCCATCTTCCGGTTTGTTTGTGTTAAATTTGAGGATTGGTCGGCAAAAAAATTAAAAAATGTCCCTAAAATATTAATGATTTTACAATACTTTGCAATTCAGTTTTAGTCCTTCAACTATGGGACTTGATTATAATAAAGTATTAATCATTTATGTCTCAACTTATTTGCATATTATATATTACCCTATAATGCCATAAAGTTCACTTCCAAGATTTATTATTATTTTCTTACTTTGAAATTGTTGTATCATCCAAATAAATAAGATGCCAGTCGTCTCTGGAGAGTAGTAGAAATATATTTAGCAACACTATTAATACGGCAAGTAAACACACAGACTTATAATAATCAATGAATGCTTTGAGAAGACGTATCATGCTGATAAGCCGTGCTCACACTTTGTACTGACAGCCAGTCGGACACATTCATATTTCATTCCACTTATTTACTGATTTCAAGAGAATGGTAATAAATGATGTTGATATTTTCATGAAGAGAAAATAGATATAATAAATGAAAAATGAATAGGAGTTTGTCCCCCCCCCCCCAGAAAGGTTTCTCTTGTTTCTACTGGCACCAACAGACTGATATTATATATAGTTAGCCAAATGTTCGTGTGTCCAGCTTTCAGAAAACAACAACAAAAAACACTGTAAAAAGCAACAAAGGTACCAATTGTATTCTCTTCAAAATCTGCAGAAAGTCTTTCACACCTGATATCAAGTTCTGACCAATGTTGTCCAAGCATTCTGTTCATAGACCTTTGTCTGGCACACTAACTTCAGTGTTTGAAGTCGAGCCAAGGGACAAATTTGTTTGTGTGAGCATATTGTTATCTCCAAAATCTTCTAAACAGAAGAAAAATTGTTTTGACATTCTCTTCAGAAGCTTCAATGTTTTAATTGCATTAATTTCAGCCAGAACTTTCCTTCTTTGTATTGTCAGAATGTATTTGTCAGTTTGCCACTCTAGTAATAAGTGGGCGTCGTCCAGATGATTGCACAACATCATCAAAGTGATTGCTTAACATACTAAAAGCCAAATCCTGTCTGTTTTTGAACTTCTTTGACATCTTCGTGATAATTTAAGATTATCCTGAAATATTTTAAAGTTACTTCTTTATTTTTTTTTTCATGTATTGTAATAACAAAAGTAAGTTTAGAAGACTTCTTTGTAAGAACCATTTAATCCTAACAATAATGTTCCTATCACAATAGACTGGTACAATGACAACATTAAAGTTTTTTCTACATTCAGTAAATTTAAGTTCTTTAAAAATCATCTCCAACCCCTGCAACATAAACAGCAAAAATGTTTCAATACTTCAACACTAACTGCTGAAGTTTCAATGACATATTCTCGCCACTCTCTGTGAAAAATCTGTTAAATAATTGTTTTCATTCTCTTGAGTAATTACAATATTGGCAGGGATTTCTTGTTAACGCATTTGTATGTAGCAGGAAGTCGCCGGAATTGATTGTCAAAAGGGCATTAAGTATCACGGCTGTACAGAAATCAATAGTGAGACTGATTGCAGTTCAGTTATTATAAGCACGTAGGAAACATGCTGTAAAATCAGAGCAAAGTAGATTTGGTGTTGCTATTATAGCCTGATATGGAGGGTTGAAATGAAGAGGAGGGATGCAAAGGTCTGAGAAATGTTACAAAAGGCCTGGTGATCAATAATATCTGCTTGAAAGGAATGGTATTGAGGGAACTGAAAGGGTCTGCAACACTTCGCCGTAATTTAATACTTTTTTCATCTCATTGCTGGCAGATGATGCGACAAAAGAATTCTTAGACTCAAATTATAAAAGTCATTTTTTTTATTTTGCAGAGTCTAATTGAAAGCAATTTTGGTAGAAAGTTGATTTATTAGCTTAAACTATGAGTCAATTTAAACAATCCAGATGTGTAATCAGTAATGCAAGGCTTTCGTTAATTGCAATTAATGTTGAGAGGAAAATGAATGGCTATTTAAACAAGAAAGCGCAGCAAATAGATTTAAAGAAACACAATTTAATCTAAGCCGCGTCTAGAAGCCAAATCAAAGGGTTTGAAGGTCAGAAGCCACTGCTATAATCACTGTGCGAATGTAACAACTTTGTCATCTCCAAGAGTCAATATTTACCATGGTGTTCAAAATTGAATCTTTTTTGTCAAAAATGCAGTTGATGTGATTATCATTTTATGCACACCCTTTCTGTAAAAGATAATGATGAAATGAAAGTAGTTTTAAGAGTATCAAATGTCTATTCTTCGGACATTATTCAATAGTGCCATGTCTAGTTGCTTCTTGTTGTGATTTGTTTCTTAAAAAAAAAATTAAAAAATAATTGACAAGTTATGATTGTATTTTAAGCCAGTCTGCACTGTATTACTCGTTGTTAGAATAAGACATCAACAATAGAAATTGCGGCCAAACATTATGAGCACAAGTATTGTCAAAATGTATTTGCATCGAGAATGATTAACTGTCAGTACAGGGGAAATCAGCGGAAGTCGTGTTTTATGGACAATAAATCATATTAAGCGTCTGGTTATGTTGTAAGATTATTAAGAAAGATGCTGCACGGATTGACGTGCAAAACCAACAGGAAGTGTCGAGATTTGTCAATTTATTTCTAAGTCAATGGGCTTTTATAGAATTTCTATGGTGTGGAAAATTGCGTGATTTCTGTTGAGTGGCCATACAGATAAATATATGTGTTTTATTGGAGGTTATGATTCATGGCATTGCGGTCGGAGACATCTTAACAGTTTTCTTTTCTGATGTAATTTGAAGCTTAGACACATGTTCCTCAAGCCTCATGTTTTAATGAACAAAAGCTATTGCCTATCTAGATATGTGTCGGAGTTATATTTGGAAACATAACAATTTTAAATAGTAAAACGTCTTTTTCTGTTCAAAGTACTTTTATAGCATTTTTTTTTGTTGAGCATAAAAGGGAAAATAAATGATAAAAAACACATAGATAATTATATAAACATCCCTTCATTGTTTTGAAAAGTTTTCTGTAAAAGATCTTACAAAATATCAGCTATGATTGAAATGTATAAGTAATGCATTTATTCACTTTTAGTAATTCCATGAAAATGTAAATTGAAGTGTATGAACAAATTATTCCATTATTCTTTGACAAAACTTTGCCTTAAGGTGGCCATATTATTCATCATGTGAACAGAACAAATCTTAACTTAATAATGCAACTTGAAAAATTAGCCGACATTTAACACTTAGCACTTTTACATAATTTTACATTACAGTGAAACAGGTGTGTGTTCTGTCACATTAATAAACTTCATTTAATTAATTACATGTACATGTGAACATGCATTAGCCAGACACTTTCTTTTAACCCTTTCAGTGCGGGAACCGAATTTTGAAGGCCTTTGCAAACAGTTTGGATCCAGATGAGACGCCACAGAACGTGGCGTCTCATCAGGATCCAAACTGTTTGCTATTCTGATAGTATTCTTTGAAAAAAATCGAAGAAAATGCTAATTTGAGAAATTCAGCAGACAACATTTTAGCAGATGACAAATTTCACAGCATGCAAAGGGTTAATAATATTAATCACAATTAAAAAACATTATTCATTAACAATTTTTAACGCAAAATTGCATGATAAGAACATTTTAAGTCTGTTTTACCTGTATTAACTTATCAAAAGCAGGCAGTTATCAGTGTTTTATTCAGAACAATTATGCACCATTTTAACATATGTTACAAAATAGTTAAACATGGTATTTCTTTTATAAACATCAGATTATTAAATTTGTCATTGTAAGATTACCTTTTATGTTCATCCCAAGATATTTTATGTACAGTACAGTCCAGGCGTTTTCCCCAATTCGCTCGCTACTCCGCGTGCAGTTACTCAGAGGGAGATTAAGAAAATCCCGTGATACGCGGCGTTTGCATGATTTGGGACTCCGCGGTTAATGATCGGCAAAATTGATAAGCCGACGTGGCGGCCCTCGGCGTTGACAACGAGGGGGAAACTCCGTGTTTAACAAGATAACAATCAATTTAACTTTGTTTGACTTCCTGATTTTCAAATAAAATTACATTTATTACAAGTACATATATATAGAAGTAGTTGTTGTTGTATAGAAAACTTGTTGCTTTACGACAAACAAAACGTTGTCTTTTAACTGATACTTACCAATTAATATAATCACAGTTTGCAACATTGTTTTTATTTTGATAATTTAATCCAAAGTTTTCATGTTAGCAGGTGTTTTTTCTATACTGAACATGTAAACAAATGACCGAGGACCCTACTTAAAGCCTCGCAAAAAAATTGCAATATGTGTGAAATGACAGTTTGAGGTCATCAAAGCAAAAAACTGCTTCCTGTCTGAAAGCATAAAGCCCACCGTTCTTGCCGACAAAATTGCCTTCCTTTGTTTGGCAATCAACACGCTAAACCAATCGGGTGTTTATAACTCAATAGCAACCGTCGAAATATGTAACTGCACGTGCTTAGCTCCGCCTTTCGAATCTTTTGCAGGGAACGGAGATGGAGTTTAACGGTTGAATGAACACGTGTTTTACGGAAGTTGAGTCCTGAATGGCCGTAATTACTGTGTCTAAGCTTTGACACGACAAATAAATCTATCTCGGATTTTCCGAGAAAGGCCGATTTCACAACTTTTTGTACCGTTACTAATAATGGCGTCTGCGTGTTAACGAAATTCGAAACACATTCATCTAAAATAATTGTTGGAATCTTGTTGAATTATAACTGGATTTTATTTTTTTTTATTTTATTTTTTTGGCATGTCCAGTAGCACACTGCAAACGCGGTGTTGCGCGGCGCACACTGCTAAAGCGGTGTTGCGCGGCGGTCCCTGATAAGAGTGGAAATTGTCTGCATTTACCGACTAGGCTAAAGTAATACACGCCGCAGGTATAAGCGAACTCGGCGGAACGCCGAGCGTTTTAGTGAGTTCACCTCGCTTTCCAACTCCGCGTTAACACTCGCTAGCAGAAAAAACCCGCGGAGGGAGCGCGTTTTTTGGGGAAAACGCGTGGACTGTACTGTACCCACAGAGTGGGAGGAATTTAACATTGAACTTGTCAGTCCGTCTGTCTGTATTTACGTACTACTAACTTGTGTTTTGAAATCATCTTTAATAACTAGGTCAGTAGGTGGATCTCGCGACAACATCCACAGTTGAATTACCTTATTGTATAGATAATCATAAGGAAAGTAATTTTGGCTTCAATGAGTTTTTGCAGAATTATGGCCCTTTGTTTATTTTTCCATCATAGAATACCGGTATGTTATGCCCAGAAGCTTGTGTTTTGATTTTCTCTTTAACAACTTTGTGGCCCCTTGCACATTTTCACAGTTTAATGATCTTACTGTGTAGTGAATGTAAAAAAGGATTTTTGGCTGGGATGAGTTTGGCAGAAATTATGGCCATTTTTTTTTTTTTCCACTGTAGAATACAATTTGTATTCCCCAAAGTTTTGTTTTTTTACTTCACTTTAACTGCTGAGTGAATGTTGCTCAAACTTTAACAGTTTAATGACCCCAATCTTTATATGATTGTAAAAAAAGGAATTTTGACTTTCACTAGATTTTGCTGCATAAATATGGCTCTTTGTCTTTTTATCCACTGTAAAATATGTATGTAGTGGATTTGTCTGTGTCCTGAAACATGTCTTGTGTTGGCATCAGTGTCTGTGACACGCTTCCAGCATTTGCATCTGACACAAAGTATTTTTGTTCTTTATAAAACTGTTCTAGTTTCTATAAGTCTTGTGTCTTAAACAATTTTTATGGTACAATGAGGACAGCATTTGAATTCACAAGTCACAGGGAATTTTGTGTGATTGACAAATCTATTATAATGCTGAATTAAATGACGGAGGATCGAAGAACAACTCCGTCTGGAACAAAAAAAATGTCTGATGCCGATACGAATTTGATGGAATCGTCATTGGAGACAGAAGTCTGCGTGGAATATTTGATTCAGTCTGGCCTTTGTCAACCAAACTTTGTATTATAAATAAAATTGACTCAATAAAACAGTATATGGGAATTTAATGCTTTGCTGCCCATAATGGATTTTCCATGCTCAGTAGATATACCCCTACCTTAAAAAGAAGAAACACAAAGAGAAGAACAAAATCATAACAACAAACAAAAAAGCAAACCTTATAGCCAAGGTCTATAGCAGATTTCCACATAAACAACAAATATGAAAGTGTCAAAATGGTTAGTTATTGTGACTTTGATAGGTTTGCCCCAAGAATCAGAAGCAGGTATACATAAAGAACAATAAATGTCTGCGCTATGAAGTTGATGAAGTTGATCTTATGTTCTCAAGATTTGTTATGCAGAATACAGCAAATATATCATTTCTTGTTAAGCAACTTTTTTTGGCCTCTTAGGAAGTTATAGAACATGAAACTTGTTTTTGGTATGGCTGTTTAGCTAAATTGGCCTTTACAGGCATTTTTGAGTGAATTAGGTAAACAGGGGCCTCCCATGGCTAAATTGACCATCAGTTGTGTCCAGACATTGATGGACAGGCACAGACTTATATTGACCTAAGGACATTCTTTGAGACTGATGTGAGGCATTTTCTGCAACTGAATTGTGACATTCTCTACAACCAATTTCTTTTTTGGACGTCGCGTTGGCGTAGGGGATATAGTGGGGCTGAAGCGACCAGTAGGTTTAGGGTTCGATCCCCACTGTGGAAGCATTCCTTAGATCTCCCCCAAAACAGTAAGTACTGGTTCTTCCCAGGAAACTCATTAGAGAGCGTTTCAATAAGCCTTAGGCTTTTGGTGCAATCGAGCGAAAATAAAAAGGTTTAATCTACAACTGATTTGAGGCATTTCTTCGACTGATGTGGCAGTATCAACAATTTCCCTATGAAACCAAAAACATAAACAGATCACTTTCACACTGAAATATGTTATCTAATATTGAAATCTGTATTCATACACAGTTTCATAGATGAGCATGTTTTATCAGTTTACAGCAATGTCCCATTCTGCAGATGTGTATAATAACATCAAACGCAAATTAAAGTCCACAAATGTGCCATAACAATAAATTCATATCAGTTTGTTGGTCTACAATAAAATAAAAGCTTAAACGCTTACCACCTGGATCATTATTATCAGCAACTATATCAGGTAATAATGGGATTGTTATAGTCACAGAAAATTGGCTTATAGTTTGCTGGTAATTCCATGTATTTGTCCAGCACCTTTTGGTACCAGTTTCACATATTTTGCATTGTATTTGTTCCAACATGATAAATGTTAAACAAATGCAATTTCGGAGTACATTTTACTGAGAATCTGTGAATACATGAAAAATAAAATACCAAAACCCGGGCCCCTTTAATAAAACATAGGAATGAAACTGAAATTCTATGCTTGAATGAAAAAAATGTTATACAATCTAAATTTAATAGTGTTTTATTGGTGAAAAGGTTCCTGGGTGGTGATAAATAATCATTAACAAAGTAAATTTACAGCGACAAATCTTGATGAAATATCAAAATAAAATATGTCCATATTATATTTAGAGTTATTGAGAAATAATCAATCTATACTATAAAATAATAACAATTCTTCATACATTGTCTGAAATAAAAACATAGGAGACACGTCAACACACAAATAAGGAGAAAATATTTGACAGTGTATACTATGAGCTTTCTCATGCGAAAATGGGTCTTACACCATATGAGGTCAGGGTAGCTCTGGACCAACCTGCACATTTGCTCAGTCTGGTCAGGAGCTACCTTGTCCGCTAATGAGACCATGACACCATGCATGACTTTACCGCGGAGAGGGTAGCTCCTGCCCAGTCTGCATGAATGCTGCATATGGCTTAAGAACCATTTTCGCATGATGCAGCTCCTATGTCTTTGGGTGNACCCTGCCATTTGCAAATTGTAAATGCACAGATTAGGGGGCCTTATATTTTTATTCGCCTGTTTTAAACTATCAGTTTTCAATATATCAAATTAAAATCAAAAAGTCACCTGTCCCGCTGTTTTAAATCTGCCATTTATAGACTGAATTGGAGATAAAATCAACTTTAAATCATTGGATTTCATTCAATGATGTATTCATTACAGTTAGGTGTAGTTCTTGTATTTGTCCTTGTTGCTAAATTACACGATTTTGTACCGCCGCCTTCCGATAGAATTACAAAAAGGGGGCAGGATTTATGATTTACATCTGACTTAGTTTGAAATTAATGTCCTTAAGAAAAATGAAATACAGCCTTTAGTACTACTATGATTTCACTCGTCGGGGTTTAATGAACAAATTAGTATATTGTGAATGTAGAGTAGTAAACTTCTTACGGTTTCATGACTGATTCTCTCCATCGCACTAAAGTGGTGAAATGATAGCGATCATGTACCAACAATGATCATACTGGTAATTCGCAATATTAATATGTGTTAAAATGATAGCGATAATGTGCAAAATATGATCATACTGTTATTGCGCAATATTATGTGTTGAAATCATAGCCATAATGTGCCAACAATGATCATACAGTGAATGCGCGATATTATGCAAGACTGCTGAGGAACAACATTGAATAAATGTCTCGTAGATGAAAGGAAAAGGGACGCATAATTAGCTGCAAATATATGTAAACTGGCAACACGTTGTCCTCTCAAGCTCCTCAGTGTCTAGTCAATGTGGCGATTTAAATGAAAATTTCTAAATTTTATTCATGGGTAGTTGCTAGTGGTTTTATCAGAGTTCAAATTTATGATCCTTGAATGATAGACAATTATGTGTTAGTGTTGTGGCTTGTTTATCCCTGCAGTAACACACCAAGTGAAAAATAATATGGGCCTCACTTTGTGAAAATGGGGCTTAATGCTTGGGCATAAAGTGATGATGATGATTAACATGTTATCCCAGATACCTCATCATTTCACTAAATAACACTGAATTCATCATGGAATCCTTGTTTTATTCATAAGCATTATGTTTTGCCATATACATAGCCCTGACTTGCTCATTTGCTATGATAAAAAAGGTTATAAAAACAGGAGAGCAGTTATTAACATGGACCAAACACATCTGTCCTCTCTGAAAAAACTAAGCTTTTTGTTACCATTGTTTGTTTTGAAAAACATGAATGAAATGAATGTCAATGCAATCAATTCTGATCTAACAGCCAGCATGTGTTTTATAAAATCAGATAACAATTCCAATAGCAGTAATAATGTCAATAAAAAAAGCGTTACAATCTTAACAGAGAAATATAATTTTGTAATAAAAAATGTGAACAGGCAGGCAGATTTAAATATTGGTTGGTCTGAGTATGAACATATCGACAAGCAGAATATGATGCAAAATATCAACAAATGCAGCCTTATTGAACATCCCTGCAGTAAAGTTCACAGTTAAACCAGGTTTCAAACATGTTTCAAACATGGTCATTCATGTTTGAAACATGTCCAGAAAACATGTTCCGACTCTCATTTGACCATGATAAAAACATATTTGAAACATGGTTGATCACGTTTGTCCAAAGGACATCATGACCAGAACATGTTTGATCATGGTCAACAAAGGCTATGATATTGCAATTATATGACAATGAACAACTGTCATCGAAATGACAATGTTTTGACCACGTTTTAAACATGTTCTAGCTCTGATTTGAGCATTATATAACCATGTTTGAAACATGGTCGATCATGTTTCTAAAAATGCCACCATGACCAGAACATGTTGGATCATGGTCAACAAAGGCTATGATATGGCAATGAAATGACAATGAACAAATGCCATCAAATGACAATGTTTTAATCATGTTTTTGCAACTACGAAATAGCCATGTTCTGACCATGGTTTGGTGTTGTAATGTACTTTAAATGACTATGATGGTCCTGCTTAAAATCAGGGTCAAAACAAATGTGTTTTGTTTTCAAATTACCACCAAATCAGATCTAGCCATGGTCAGAAATTGCTTCTGAAGTAACCCTGTTATGACATTGAACTGGCTTTGTTTTACTAAGACATTGTTCCACTCAGAACTTGTAACATGGAATGCTCTAAAATAAAAAAAGGACATTTAGTGGTAATTTTATTATGCATTATTAATACCACAAAACAAACAAGAAATGTTATTGGTGGGTCACTAACAGTTCCTCTGGTTCCACCCTGCCCCTTAAATCTGTCCTGTTGTGATTGACTACAAATCTTTCACATGTCACTAGCTAGAAGTTTTTCTAATAAATTAAAATTTAAAATCATGTATGCTATTTATAATCAATTTCCTGTCACTTAAATGGAACCTTATGTGTATTTGTGTTTATTTTCTAAGCTCATTTCGACTGAATGAAAGAGATTGAAACTTCCAGTAAACTGTTGGTCAATCTGGCCCGCCATTTTCATATAAAGCTAGAATGTACGAGTGGTTTCGAATTTTCATTTAAAGCTAGAATGTACGAGTAGTTTCGAATTCATCAAAATTATTTTTTAGGAGAAATGTCATGCATGTTTACAAATAACATATGGTTTAAAATTTAATTTCATAAATATTTTCAATAAAAAAAGCTTATTTGACCGTTTTTTTAAGTATTTGTTTTGCACCAAAATGCTACTTCCTGTCCAAGAACTGACTATGATAATCACTGATATGGGCATGGTCAAAACATTTTCAGTTTAGATACGGGTTCGGTCTGCTCATGAAGTGACCATGTTCTGCACAAATGACTTAACTGACTATGATGATCACTGATATGGACATGGTCAGAACAAGGTTGCAACATGGTCATTTTTACATGTCATTGTTATGACTTTGAAGTGACCATAATCTAGATAAATCAACATAACCTTCCCATGATTTGGACATGGTCAAAACATGGTTAAAATATGGTCATTTCATTGCCTTGGGTTTCTATGATGGTCAAACATCACCATTTCATTGCTGACCATGGTTCAGACATGTTCATCCATGATATGGCAATGGTAATTTCCTCAGGGTCATCAGCAAAAGCAGCCACAATGAAAAAGCAGCAGCAAAAGCAGCCATATTGACAACTCAGCAGAAAAAGCAGCCATATTGACAACTCAGCAGAAAAAGCAGCCATATTGAAAAAATATCAGCAAAAGCAACCATGTTGTGAAATCAGCAATAAAACCAGCCATGTATGTAAAAGCAGCATCAAAATCAGCCCTATGAGCAAAATCAGCAGGCAAATCAGTTACTTAAGTAGAATACTACAAAATCAGCAGCGAAGTAGAAGTAGACAAAGCAGAGTCAAAAGAGAACACTTGACCAGCAAAAGATAACTTGTTTTCCTTGTTTGTAGACAACATTAATGATTTATGGCAAAACATCGGTATGTCAAGAGGGAGTTGATACCTCTCCTTAAGGCAAAACTCCAAATTATTTGTTGTTTTTACAACTCAAACCTTTTTTTTGGCGGCACACTTGCTGTGAGAGAGATTTAAGATTTAAGAAAAATATCAGCATTCTTAAATTATTCTCAAGCCTCTGAAAAGTCATTTCGTCTCCACAGTTAGACGCCATAAATTTGTGGTTACGATACAATAATTGTATGTTTTGCTGTAGGGATAGTTGAAAAACGTAATGAAGATTAAATAAACATTGTCCAAATGATCGACTGTGACCACCTCATGAACTGATGGGTTGTAATTACGTCTTGCTTTTAAAAACAGGTTTTTGTTTGGTAATGCAAAGTAACTCTCTTTTGTGGACTCATGATGTTTGACATGTAAATAATTTCACTATGAAGGTATCCAAAGTCAACACGTTCACTCTCCATGGGTGCACATTTCCGAAATAGTTGAAAGTTAGAGGTGTAAGTCTCACCTTATCTGACTCCAGGCGCCGGCATGTCAAAGGCTCTCAGTGTGAAACTGGTCTATCTGCTCACAAAAGTCTTTATAAGATAGAACAGTTTTACACTTAAAACTTGATAAATTATTGTGGTAACAATTAAATTAGCTTCAGGATTAGAATAAAATACAATTCTTTGGTTCTTTATCTATGACCAATATAAATGGAAAGTGTTTGCTCATTATAACGTTTAGAGGCTATCGATGAAATGGGAATTAAAAACTAATACTTTAAAAATGCATATGTATTCAGGATTGTTAAATAAATAGTAAATGCTTTTGTTACACACAATAAGTTACAAATGTTGTGTTTGTTCCCCATGTTTTAATGAAGGGATTAAATTAGCTGACACTTAATTGTTATAATCCAGTTTTTACCGTCATTTGTAACAACATAAATGTTCTACAAATCTGAGGTGACAAATGACCATGTTCAGTGTTTAACACAATAATTCTTATCATTATTAAGTGTCACCTAGGTAACAAGTAATTGTGCTGTCACAAGACATGCAGTGTAAATGTCACCTCTAACAGGTTACAAGTAATTGTGCTGTCACCAGACATGCAGTGTCAATGTCACCTAGGTAACAAGTAATTGTGCTGTCACAAGACATGCAGTGTCAATGTCACTTCTCAGGTAACAAGTAATTGTGCTGTCACAAGACATGCAGTGTCAATGTCTCCTCTCACAGGTTACAAGTAATTGTGCTGTCACAAGACATGCAGTGTCAATGTCCCCTCTCACAGGTAACAAGTAATTGTGCTGTCACAAGACATGCAGTGTTAATGTCCCCTCTCACAGGTTACAAGTAACTGTGCTGTCACAAGACATGCAGTGTCAATGTCCCCTCTCACAGGTTACAAGTAATTGTGCTGTCACAAGACATGCAGTGTCAATGTCACCTCTCACAGGTTACAAGTAATTGTGCTGTCACAAGACATGCAGTGTCAATGTCACCTCTCAGGTAATGAGTAATTGTGCTGTCACAAGACATGCAGTGTCAATGTCACCTCTCAGGTCACAAGTAATTGTGCGGTCACAAGATATGCAGTGTCAATGTCACCTCTCAGGTAACAAGTAATTGTGCTGTCACAAGACATGCAGTGTCAATGTCACCTCTCACTGTCACCTACGTAACAAGTAATTGTGCTGTCACAAGACATGCAGTGTTAATGTCACCTCTCACAGGTTACAAGTAATTGTGCTGTCACAAGGCATGCAGTGTTAATATCACCTCTCACAGGTTAAAAGTAATTGTGCTGTCACGAGACATGCAGTGTCAATGTCACCTCTCACAGGTAACAAGTAATTGTGCTGTCGCAAGTTATGCAGTGTCAATGTCACCTCTCAGGTAACAAGTAATTGTGCTGTCACAAGACATGCAGTGTCAATGTCACCTCTCACAGGTTACAAGTCATGGTGCTGTCACAAGACATGCGGTGTCAATGTCACCTAGGTAACAAGTAATTGTGATATCACAAGACATGCAGTGTCAATGTAACCTCTCGGGTAACAAGTAATTGTGCTGTCACAAGACATGCAGTGTCAATGTCACCTCTCACAGGTTACAAGTAATTGTGCTGCCACAAGACATGCAGTGTCAATGTCACCTCTCAGGTAACAAGTAATTGTGCTGTCACAAGACATGCAGTGTCAATGTCACCAAGGTAACAAGTAATTGTGCTGTCACAATACATGCAGTGTCAATGTCACCTCTCAGGTAACAAGTAATTGTGCTGTCACAAGACATGCAGTGTCAATGTCACGTCTCACAGGTAACAAGTAACTGTGCTCTCACAAGACATGCAGTGTCAATGTCCCTCTCTCATGGTTACAGCTGTTTGTAAGGTGCTGCATCTTCACTTATTAGTGGTATGTTTTAAGAACATGCCATGGCCAAATAAGTTTTAAAAATATTCTTTATTTTTAGACTTAATTCTAAGAATCAGTTGGTTAAAACCAGCTCAGATCATCGCTGTGTGAAAGTATTATAAAGATTAAGGCAATTATGTGCAAGACTAAATCTGTAAATGTTTTTCTGGTGCAACCTGAATTTGAAATAAAGTTGTAAATTTAAGGATACAATGCGTTAGACTAAATCTGTAAATGTTTGTCTGTGTGCAATCTGCATTTTAAATAAAGTTGTATCTCAAAAGCGTTTTGAACCTGATAATATTTTTAATTCACTGAATTGTTAAGTGTAGATAACCATGTATTTCAAACTTAATTATTGTGATAAAGATGCTAAGATATGCAGAATTAAAAGCTCAGAAAGATGCTATCATGATAAAAAGATTCATTGGAAAAATTTCTTCTTTTTATTAATAGATGAATTTTTAACCTTGTTATAAGGCTTTGTATTAAATGCATATTTTTTTAAAAGAACAAGATTTTTGGTTCTGTTTTTTTTTCCAAACTTAAATCACTTAAGAGGTAAGGAGCTGCAGTTTTAATTAAACTCTTCTTACTTCTGTATTGATCTCCTGGTCATTTCAATCTTTGTGGTGAACAACTTTCAGCTAAGTTTATGCAAATTCTCTCATATCTTTGCATACTCAATTGCATATTATTTTGTCCAGGTACTTTTGCCTACTTAGTATTTGTCCACATAATTAGATACAATGAAATCCATGGGATGACTTTGCATTTGTATGTTTTGTAAATTGAATTTTGTAGTTTCTTTTTGATATAAAAAAATCTTATTATTTTTATATTGCATTTCATTACGAGCATTAATAAATTTGGTCTGTTTTTCATTTACATACAATATGCGACACATACAAGATTACAAAATCAAATAAATCATATATGAAAGATGAATGTGTGGCATCCAACAATCCTTATGCTTAACCCTTTGCATGCTGGGAAATTTGTCGTCTGCTAAAATGTCGTCTGCTGAATTTCTAAAATTAGCATTTTCTTCGATTTTTTTTCTAAGACCACTATCAGAATAGCAAACAGTTTGGATCCTGATGAGACGCCACGTTCTGTGGCGTCTCATCTGGATCCAAACTGTTTGCAAAGGCCTTAAAAATCCGGTTCCAGCGCTCAAAGGGTTAACACATAGAGAATACGCAAGATCGAGAAAAAAACTTGTACTATGAACTTGTTTTTTCCTGGCAATGGACTTGAGAGTGACTCAGTTTGTCAAAGGTTTTAGATGCAATCGACCACGTTAAAATAAATAGTCAAGTAAAAAATAACATAATTCTGGTGACATTTTAAACGCACTCAAAAAAAAGTATTAACATACATGTAATAAGAATACACTTTTTGACCTTACTGAATAAATTAATGATCAATTAAGTATGAAATGTAAATCAGAAAACCATAATTTAATATTTATGGTATGAATGTCTCAGTATTTGGAATTTGTGGCAGACTCTTTCATCCTCAAAGGCTCAAATGTTTATAATTGGTCCCTTTACATTGAGCAATTTACCCTGGCACCTAGACACATTTTCACTGAGGCAAAATCCTGGGTTGCTAATTTACACCTACCCAATTACCTCTACACATGCATACATTATGGTATGTAATATTAGCATAAAACTCCCAACCTTTTTTTACCAGTAATCATCAAAAATCAGGGACTGAATAAATGTACATGTACTATTTCATGCCGGGCTCAATTATATTCAAATCATGATGCTTTTCCCCTAAAATTGATATCCTGGATTTTGATTCCATTTCATGTAATTTGAATTGTTATCATATTCTTTGAGCAAAGATAAAAGCCTTGAACACAACATGTTTCATTTTCTCACATATTTCTTTTATCTGATAAGAAATAAGAAAAAGAACAGGAATCATTCATAAATAACCAGAGTACATTGATTTTAAAGGACCAGATAGGGCTCCCATTTATCCCCATTTCCTTGCAGCTGAGATCCCTTCATCAGCATGTCCCTACCATGGCAGCAGACTAATTAGGGCCCCTTTTGGCAAACAATAGTTTTAATCATGAAAGCCCATAAATGTTTGAAACTTAACTAGAAATATATCACTTTTCAATATGGCAAAAAATGATTCACTGCTGCTATAATCTAATGAGCATGGATGATCAGGGAGCTGTAATCTGGGGATAGAAGTAAACTAGAAGCTCAGACTCCTTGCCAAACAAAACATAATGCTCATATGCTCAACAGTTGACTTCAGAACAAATGTGGGTGAATAAAGTTTTAGGGCACATGTTTAGGGTTGAGTGGGAAACTCTCCTTAGTGAGTAAACTATTTATTGCAATACAGTCCAAGTTTCATTCTCAATGTGATACAGTCTAAGTTTCATTCTCGTTGGGATACTGTCTCTGTTTCACCCCCATTGCTATACAGTCTAAGTTGCACCTTCATTGTGATACAGTCTTAGTTTCACCCTAATTGTGATACAGTCTAAGTTACACCCTCATTGTGATATATTCTAAGTTACTCCCTCATTGTGATACAGTCTTATAAGTAACACCCTCATTGTGAAACAGTCATAGTTTCACCCTCATTGCGATGCAGTCTTAGTTACACCCTTATTGTGATACAGTCGTATTTACTCCCTAATTGTGATACAGTGTAAGTTTCTCCCTCATTGTGATACAGTCTAAGTTTCACCCTCATTGTGATACAGTCTAAGTTTCACCCTCATTGTGGTACAGTCTAAGTTTCACCCTCATTGCGATACAGTCTTATTTTCAACCTCATTGTGATATAGTCTTAGTTTCACCCTCATTGTGATACAGTCTTAGTTTCACCCTCATTGTGATACAGTCAATGTTTTACCCTCATTGTGATACAGTCTAAGTTTCACCCCAATTGCAATACAGTCTTAGTTTCACCCTCATTGTGATACAGTCTAAGTTTCACCCTCATTGCGATACAGTCTTAGTTACTGCCTCATTGTGATACAGTCTAAGTTTCACCCTCATTGTGATAAGTCTTAGGTACTCTCCCTTTGTGATACAGTCTTAGTTTCACCCTCATTGTTATATACTCTAAGTTTCACCCTCATTGTGATACTGTCTAAGTTCCATCCTCATTGGGATACTGTCTCTGTTTCACCCTCATTGCGATACAGTCTAAGTTTCACCTTCATTGTGATACAGTCTTAGTTTCACCCTCATTGTGATAAAGTCTAAGTTACACCCTCATTGTGATATAGTTTAAGGTACTCCCTCATTGTGATACAGTCCTATAAGTTACACCCTCATTGTGATACAGTCTTAGTTACTGCCTCATTGTGATACAGTCTAAGTTTCACCCTCATTGTGATACAGTCTTAGTTTCACCCTCATTGTGATACAGTCTTAGGTACTCTCCCTTTGTGATACAGTTTTAGTTTCACCCTCATCACGATACAGTCTAAGTTTCACCCTCATTGTGATACAGTCTAAGTTCCACCCTCATCGTGATATAGTCTAAGTTTCATGCTCGTTGCGAAACAGCCTTAGTTTCACCCTTATTGCGATACAGTCTTAGTTTCACCCTTATTGCGATACAGTTTTAAGTTATACACTCATTGCCATACAGTCTTAAGCTTCACCCTCATTGCGATACAGTCTTAAGCTTTACCCTAATTGCGATACAGTGTTAAGTTTCACCATCATTGCGATACAGTTTTAAGCTTCACCCTCATTGTGATACAGTCTTAAGCTTTACCCGCAACGCGATACAGTCTTAAGCTTCACCCTCATTGTGATACAGTCTAAAGCTTCACCCTCATTTCGATACAGTTTTAAGTTTCACCATCATTGCGATACAGTTTTAAGTTTCAGAATCATGCGATACAGTCTTAAGCTTCACCCTAATTGCGATACAGTCTTTAGCTTCACCCTCAATCACTCATTTCGATACAGTTTTAAGCTTCACCCTCAATATTCAGTTATAAGAGCTTAAATATAAGAAAAAAAAGAAAGGTTGACATAAATTGATTAAGGAAATATTGATATTTTATAAGTTACAATTTAATGCATAGGCAGTTGCATTATATTTAAGGACAAATTGAATAAATAGAGATATTCTTACAAATTAATGGGTCAATACATTACATTAATTTAAACAGTAAAGTTTGAAGCAGTTTTTAGGTGAGGTTTAATTTACTTGTTACATTATCAAGCCACTGAATCATGTCATTTAACATAAAGAACAATTTTACTGTCATTAAAGTAATTTGAGTTAAATAAATCACCTTTGGGCTCTTTTTACTTCCGTGCTGTCCTTTGACCCGACTTGTCAATCACTGATATTTTGACAGAATTTTGAACACAAAGTCACTGCAGAATGGATGCATGTGAAAAGGCACACAATCAATTGTACGAATTTTGCACATTTCAATGATTTTTTTGCAAATCATGGCAAAGAATTCTTAAGGGTAAAAAACCAAGGCGTTCAAATTGATAAGATTGACACCGTGATCACCAGGTTACTGTGAAATGATTGACGTTTGAATGGCTTCCCATAATTTGTTTAAATCTCGACTGTGCATATCTAGGCTATCCTGTTACTTCTTCTATTAAACACCTCCTGACAACTGTTGGTCCTCTAACAATACCCGGATTGTGATGATAAATGTTAAGACATGCATGAAACAAGAATATGTTTCAATTACATAAATGCAAATGTTTGCTTCTGATCTAATACTGCAGTGTCACCTTTAAAATTCATTTATTCAAATGGTCTTGTATTTAAAAAAAAAATGGTTTTAACTGCTGTGTCACATTAAGACCCGTTCTTAACAACATTGTTGACTTCTGTCTAATGTGTTGGTTTTAAGAAGAGCAGTTTAATAAGTTTTAAAAGTATTGTTTAAGTATTGTTTTCATAAAAACAATTGAAACAACTAATATTCCTGAAAATGGAACTGGCTTGTACATGTAATTGGTAGAAATATTTTATACCAGTAATTATTGTGTATTTGATAAAGGAAATTGAGATGACCAATTTTGTGAAAATGTATGTCATATGCAAGAACCAATCATTCCCAATAAAAAGATGTAACAGCTGATCTGATTGGTTGTAAGGATAACAGGTTGGACTGAGTTCAATAATTTCTTTGTCCAAGCTGCCCAATGTTGTAAATTTGAGGAGTTCAAGAAACCAGTCTCTGACAGTGGGACTCATTTCTTGCTACACTTGATTTAAATTCATGATTACATTTTCTTAAACAGATTCAGATACCATAGCCTGTGGTATTTGATTGACTTGACCTCCAATCTCAAAGAAAGTCATTAACCACTTCTTTGAGTATTGTTCACTTCAATTCTTTAACCAAAATAACTGTGCTGTTAATTATAGTCCTTTGGGGGTAAAATAAGAGTTGTTAAAGCAATTCCTAAAGGACAATTCTAGCATGACACATATATTCACAAAGATTCCTTGACAAGGAGAACACAAAATATTGTTGTTTATAATGCAATTAACAACAATCGTAGTTGGAAACAGATTTTAAAACTTGAATTTAATTTTGATTTATTGCAGAGGGCATTTTATATAAGTTTTAACAATTTTTGAGACCTTTATCCATGACGACCATAATTTGGTACGTCTTTTTACTGTGCAATATTCAGTAAATCATTGCATTTAGTATGATGTCATTTTTTGTCGATACAAATTACAATGCTCTTCTTGGGAGTTTTATTTTTATGGAAAATAGTCAAATATTAGAGTGAAATCCTCTATAGTGTAGAATAGCCTCTTTATGTAACCGTATATAAACAAAATCAGAATGGATGTTTATATGAAACCTTTTGACCTAGGTGTCAAACATGCACTAAATACCATGAAAAAGGGCAGCAGAAAATTAAGATGGACAGATATCATTTTGTTGACATGAAATACAATCTGATGCAGCATAAATATTATTCTGACACATCATGAATTATGTAAGGGTACCTAATTTCAGAAGCAGCAGTTTGGTATTATATATATTTCTGTTTTGTTCTTGTTAAAAGAGTTATGTTTAACCAAAATAAAATATGCATATTAATTTTCCATCTGCATTTATTTTCTGTATGTACCAAACATACCAGGTACATGTATATTTGAAACGATTGGAGTTTAATATTTTTTTAGTTTGCAGAAATAGTGATGATAACTTATATGTAAAAACCGTTTGTACAAAATGCAAAATAAGGTTTCATTTCATGTTGATTAAACAAAAATATAATAACATAAAATATAATTACATACATAAATAAACAAATATATTAATAAACACAGAAATATTGAAAGTATTACGGAAACAGAGAATAAACAGTCAATGAAAAAAGGTAACTAATTAATTAAAAATAGTATTAAATTAATAGTAATAAGAAGTGTCTGTAAAAAAAATACAAACGTCGTTGAAATAAGTATTGAGATTTCAATTTTGCTCTTAAATAAAGCATGATGGCAAAAAAAACAACAGTTTTCTTGTTTGGTCACCAATTAGAAAACATCAGGGACTAGGTCAGGGGGTAGATTCTTTGAAGACCGTAAGAATTCTTATTTGACCCAAAATAAATGTTACATAATTATTATTAAATCTAAGAATTTAATAATAAGTACATGTACAAGAAATACACAAAATGTAAACAACCATACAGTGCTCTTTGGTTTCACCATAATAAACCTTAATATTACTTAACAAACAAACTTGTTAATGAATTTGTGAGGAAAATAAAATAAACTAAGAACTTGTGTATTTTTTTTTTACTCATATACTAATATGAGTAATAATGCAAATCATGTATTTTTGCTACACATATTAAAATAAAGTTATATAGTTTACATTGTTTCATGTGAAGAAACTTTATGTACCAAGATTATTTGATTGTTTGGTAGGATAGTCAAAATTATAGATAGGCCAACATATACTGGTGAAGTTGATAAAAGGCACACTTATAAATAATAAGCAATAAAACGCAACATAAGATAAAATGATGTTGTTATATTTTGTAAAGCACATTGTTTTGATGTCATGTTCTCTGTTTAAATATGGCACATATAGATATGTTATGCCTTAGTTTGGCATACAGTGTGTATGTAATTGTTTTGTATGCCTGGCCCCAAAATATTATTTTCATTTAACCTAAATTTCATGCTTACCTTATACTTAAGTACAATGATTACCGTACTTGACCATATATTACGTGCAATCACATATAATGCGCACCCAATTTGTATTGCAAAAATGTAGGAAAAGAAGTATTTAAATAAATAAAACTGGCAAATCAGACTTCATACATGTATATACTGCCCTTTTACTTTTGCACAATTGCTAAGTATGTTTTAATTGATATGTAAGTAGTATCAATTAGTTTTATTTGTTCATATTGAAATATAGGATACTTTGTGTTGTTTATTGAAATTTTACCACTGTTGGAAAAATGACCTTCATAAATGTAACCAACTTAAATAAAATGGATTTTTATTATTTTCAAATTTGTGGGGGTACCTTATAATTTACCTTCATGTTTGTGTCAGTGTTAGGATTGTGTATTGCTGTCACTATTTCACTATTTTGTAACCACGGTAAGCATGTAGGTAGTATTCATGTTTTTGTGACTGCCCATGTCCTAAGTGTGTACATGCAACACGACTGTCCGTCCGTCTGCTTCAACCATTTTGTTTTGCTTTATTTTTAGCCTCTGATTCCAGCCTGCACAACTTCAAGAAACGAAGTATGTATTGATCCTTTCATGTTTTGTTTGTGGATGTTTGCCTTTTGATATTAATGAGCCTCGTTTTAGGAAAACTGGGCTTAATGCATGTGTGTAAAGTGTTGTCCCAGAGCCTAATCCACACAGATTAATCAAGGACGACACTTTCCGCTTTTATGGAATTTTTTGTTTAAAGGAGGTCTCTTTTTAAAACAAAATCCAG
Organism: Dreissena rostriformis; assembly: GCA_007657795.1. Taxonomy (NCBI): domain Eukaryota; kingdom Metazoa; phylum Mollusca; class Bivalvia; order Myida; family Dreissenidae; genus Dreissena; species Dreissena rostriformis. The sequence goes on along the minus strand of VMBQ01002476.1, from coordinate 34,770 downwards.
TGTGGGGCTGGGCGGAAAGTGTTGTCCCTGATTGGCATGTGTGGACTGCACAGGCTAATCTGGGACGACATTTTATGGTCATTCATTTAGCCCAGTTTTTTCAGAACAAGGCTCATTCAGTGTTTTGCTGATCTATACTCCTATATGTACTTATATTTATGTTCATTATTGTTAGTTTTCAAGGTATTTAAGTTATGTCAGATACCACAATGCATGTAGCAAAACAAGTTAGTTATTTTTAAAGAAAGACCAAGTAAGCATAATAATATATAAGACTACTTCTAAAAGACACATTTAGCTTACTACTGTATAACAAACAAACCAAAAACATTCCAATATTTTAAAATCAACTCATTCTGTTTGTTTTCCATTTAATTTTGAATAGATAAACATGTGTGTTGGAATTAAGGTGTGTTGAATTTGTGTTATAAATATAAATATCTCAGATGGCATTTTATATAAATTTTAGTGTTATAAACATCAGTAGTAGTTTCCGAATTGAATGGTACTAATTTTAGTGATGGAAATATTGTTTCTATTTTCAAGGATCATGATAAAATTGTGGCAATAAAAGTGAGATTATTTGGTCCAGATAAAAAAGCAAAATATAATATTGGACATTTTAACACATTTTAATCATACACATTCCAAATATCTCAATGAAATTCAAATTGGGTGTATAAATTGATTGAGTGCAAATAATTTTACGCCACGTTAAAATACTTGGTAAAAACGCTGTCTGACAATGCATAAAATAAGGAAGATCAACTTAAGATATCATGGGTAATATAAAGTGGATTCACATAACACCCTATTAACCCTTTGAGCGCTGGAACCGGATTTTAAAGGCCTTTGCAAACAGTTTGGATCCAGATGAGACGCCACAGAACGTGGCGTCTCATCAGGATCCAAACTGTTTGCTATTCTGATAGTGGTCTCTGAAAAAAAGTGAAGAAAATTATGATCTAAGAAATTCAGCAGACGACATTTTAGCAGATGACAAATTTCCCAGCATGCAAAGGGTTAATGATTGAAATCAAAGTGACACTGTAAATGTATGGATGATATAATCACTTCTTATATGTTTTACTAACATTCTTTGGTTTTCTATTTAAATTCATTATTGAGCCCTTGTAAATGTATTTATTTATACATTTGTATATTATTAGTATTAACTTATATAAGTCATGTCTTATTATTTAGAATATATTTTAATTTAAACTTAAGTCTTTACTTTAAGAGTTCATGTAATAAAGCGATTATTCTGACTATGTTTCATATTAAAAAGTAAATTGTAATGTTCAACAGAGTTGGTTCATAATTATGGTACATTTCCTTGACAGGCACTGTTAACATAGTAATATATTTACTAACACATTCTGACTAATGAATGTTACTGTAGTGTTCAGATAGCTAGTTTAGTGATGATGTACTGGTTTTTTATGCCCCCAACGGGCGGCATATAGTTTTTGCACTGTCCGTCATTCGGTCAGTCTGTCTTTCTAATTCAAGTATATGTTCTCATCCAATCTTCACCAAACTTGGTCAGAAGTTGTATCTAGATAATGTCTAGTCCAAGTTCGAACATGGGTCATGCCAGGCAAAAAACTAGGTCACGGGGTCACTTAGTGCGTTTCAAACATTCAGCATGGTGTCCACTCTCTAATTCAAGATTTTTTCGTACGATCTTCCCCAAACTTGGTCAGAAGTTATCTAGATAATGTCTACGCCAAGTTCGAACATGGGCCATGCTGGACCAAAAACTAGGTCACCGGGTCACTCAGTACGTTTTAAACATTCAGCATGGTGTCCGCTCTCTAATTCAAGTAGTTTTCATCCGATCTTCACCAAACTTGGTCACAAGTTTTATCTAGATAATGTCTAGGCCAAGTTTGAACATGGGCCATGCCAGGCAAAAAACTAGGTCACAGGGTCAAAAACTAGGTCAGGGGGTCACTTAGTGCGTTTTAAACATTCAGCATGGTGTCCGCTCTCTAATTCAAGTAGTTTTCATCCGATCTTCACCAAACTTGGTCACAAGTTTTATCTAGATAATGTCTAGGCCAAGTTCAAACACGGGCCATGCCGGGCTAAAAACTTGGTCACGAAGTCACTTAGTGCGTTTTAAACATTCAGCATTGTGTCCGCTCTCTATTTCAAGTAGTTTTCATTCGATCTTCACCAAATTTGGTCAGAAGTTGTATCTAGATAATGTCTAGGCCAAGTTCGAACATGGGTCATGCCTTGCCAAAACTAGGGATCACTAAGTGCGTTTTAAACATTCAGCATGGTGTCTGCTCTCTAATTCGAGTAGTTTTTAACCAATCTTCACCAAGTTGGGGGCATCTGTGTTGTGTGGACACATTTCTTGTTTAGGATATTTAATATAAAAAATCTGGAATTACAGACATTCAGTTATGTGTTATTTTGGATGATATGCTTATGCTGCTAGGGTGACATGCATGTATTTGTTGCCTACACATTGGATATTAAAATGATAACTTAACAATATATTTATCTTTAATTGATACACTTTAAGTTGATAGTTAAGGAATAATGCATTGAAAGGAAACAAGGAATCTTCACATCTTCAGTTATACCCGTTCTGCTCTGATTTGCCTCTTCACATGCATGCACGAATTCCTGCACGTGTCAAGCAAGTTGCATGTAAAGGCAGGTGGATTGGGTCAAGGGACCAAAATGTTCATGTGAGTTTGAAACAGCAGAGAACACAATTTTGAAATACTGGCAAGTGAGTTGTGTGGAAGAGGTTTAATGAGAAGGTCTAGAGCGAAATAGTAGGGTGCTGCACCCTGCTCCTTTCTACCACCCTCCTGCTTCCCTTCTGGCTGGTCAACACAAAATGTGTGAACATGTTGTCAAAGTGTTAATCAAACTAAGGATTCTTTGGATTCAGCAAATTAGTTGAACATTTCACCCGACTGGGTCGGCTTTCCAGCTAGCCCAGATGCATTATGGGCTCTGTGGTATTTGTGGGCGTTAAAATGTTGTTAAATACGGTATACATTGTTAAATATACACTTACTGACTCATAGTATTATTATTTAATGAATAAATAACTAAGTTATAAGTCAGACCAAGTCATATTAAAGTCTATGTTTGTTGTGAATATAAGTGCAGGGGAATATGTAATCAAGGTTTTTTAAACAATTTTAGTGATAACAATCTTTACATCATTTTTCTGTGATTGCTAAAATGGGCCAATTAATCTACTGCCGCGATAGAAATCAGCTCAGTTAAATTTATTCAGATCTAAAATCTTTGCACAGTTTTGCGACCAAAAATACGCAGAACACTATAGTGTGTTCATTTATCACTTTGACGGGTAATGAGTTGTGTAATGTTGACATGATGACGATAATTGTTGAAATGTTTCACCCTTCATGGAGCCTATTCATCGACTGAATACTCCTTTACACTAATTGAAGTAAGATTAATGAGCTAATAATTGGTGAAATTTTTCAAATTCTGTAACTTGTCTCACCTTTTATCTATGATTAATGGGAAAATAAATTAACCCTTTGAGCGCTGGAACCGGATTTTGAAGGCCTTTGCAAACAGTTTGGATCCAGATGAGACGCCACAAAACGTGGCGTCTCATCAGGATCCAAACTGTTTGCTATTCTGATAGTATTCTTTGAAAAAAAATCGAAGAAAATGCT
>VMBQ01002476.1:0-19660 GCA_007657795.1 Dreissena rostriformis | reverse complement strand
ATTTAAACTTTACACCGTGCACTCCAGTCCGACATGGCTCTTCTAGTTTGAAGGAGAAGGGGGGTGTCAGAGGGGAAGGGAGGGGTGCAATGCAGCCAACATACCCAGGTTACTGGTCAGCCCCGTCCTTTCTTTTAAATAAAAACTGCCATAAAATATGTATATATTAAGAAACTGAATAATGTAAATGGTGGACTAACGTCATACTCTCATAAAAAATGTATTAAAATAAAGAAGACCAGGTCAATACCATTGGCCTGATTTAGAAAGGGCGGGGTAGAACAATAAACCCATTAAAAACTAAAATAAAGGTTGTGCAAAAGAGACACAAATCCAACACAATTACTAGATTGCGTCAGTTTTGTGCAAAGATTACACAGTTTAAAGGAAAACAGTCACAAGACTGGATAATTGGGTGGGTGTTGGCTGCTCTCCCTCCCCCAATGACCTAGATTTTGTCAGTTATCGGACAATCCAGCAGGTATTTGGCGAGGGCAGAGAAGACCGGGCCCCTAGCTGCTCCCTTGGGGTCTAGCACGTTGGTAAGGTTTAAAACTAGTCCATGGGAGTGCAATGCAGCTTCGAGGTGGTCTTAAATTTCAACCAATCAACGCCAACTTATATTGTCAATGCCCTAGGTATGTAGGTCAAGCCGTTTTCTGATACAAAATTGAATGTTGTGTCAGAAACGGATTGACCTTCTTGTCTTTTAATTAAGCGATTTCGGCCAATCAGCGCCATGTTTTAAAAATGCTATTGGCCAATAGTAAAGCTGCTTTCTCCGCGTAGTTAGGCAATCATAGATTTTTCACTGTTGAGTTATTTTAGCGTTTATAACGCGTTTTCTAACAGTTTAGTCTTATGTAAAGATATTTTTAAATAATTAGATTTTTATTAAAGCACCGCACCCAGTCTGCAAAGTCCCTATGTATATATGGTTCAGCCCAGTAAAATCGGGCTGACCACAAGGCTTTTAACTGCCTTTTTACAGCAGAGTATTTATGTTAAGCAGAGTGCTCGGACAATGGTTTTTATAACTGAAGTATCCGAGGGTAAATAAACCAATCAGTTAGGACACATTTATTATTTAATTTTGATGAAAAATGGTCACAATGTTTATCTTTACAATATATAGAACCAGTTTTAAAGAAACCTTTTCTGTTTCAGATACAGCACTCTTTATAGATATAAGATTGTGTGCCGACGTCTATAGGTTACAAATGCAAAGTATATATAAGCAATGATGATGAGTTACTCTGTACCTTCATGAATTCATCTCGTTGCATGAAAGCATAGTATATATACATNTATTTTAATTGGTGGATGCAGTTTGTGAAATGTCTCTCATATTTTAATTTGTGGATGCAGTTTGTGAAATGTCTCCCATATTTTAGTTGGTGGATGCAGTTTGTGAAATGTCTCCCATATTTAAATTGGTGGGTGCAGTTTGTGAAATGTCTCTCATACTTTAATTGGTAGATGCAGTTTGTGAAATGTCTTCCATATTTTATTGGTGGATGCATTTTGTGAAATTCCTCCCTTAATACTAAACATTCCAAGGTCTTTTATTAATTAAAAGTATTTATTATATATTGTTATTGGCAGTGACCATGTTGTCAATCTTACTCAATGGATACAACATATATAATTGATTATAAAACATGAGTGATTGTTAAGATGTTATTCATTTACATACAAACTTTGCCTTTGTATTAAAGAAAATCTTTTTGCACCACCAGATTTAAGGCACACAAAGGTTTACGCAAATGTTGTTATGAAACAAATTACAATGTATTTTACATTTTATGAACTTACATTATCATGCATAGAATGGTTAATATATAAATTCCTGGTAAATTGTTGTTAAGTTTGTCTCGATGTGTGATTTTAAAACAGAATTCCCTGAGGTTGCTTCCAGTAATTTGTTTAGCAAGGTGAACATTGTTCAAGTTATATAACACCTGTATTGTCTGCCAATTCCAATGTGTAACCCATCCATATATACCCAAGGGTATGGTTTTCTGGCCTCCCAGACTGGTTTGGGAATTCTCCTGGATTTGAAGTTTTCAGTTTGACTGGTTTATTGTTTCCTCTTAATAAGACCTACCCTGCTCATATATTTACCCTTGAAGACTTGTTGGGATCTTGTGGAACCAGTCTACAAAGATCAAATGGATTCCATTTTCACATGCTTCTTGTAATTTTAACTTGCTGGATGGATTTCCACTGTTTTATTTCAGAATGTGTTTATCTAATTTGCTAAGAAATATGATAAATATTCAAAGGTTTATGTCTTTATGATAAGGACAGAGACATCCCAGACATTCTCGATATCGGGATGACGCTGCAAAAGGGGCGATTCCTTAGCGACGGTGAAAACAATGCCCTAGTTACGCTCGATTGACTACCCTGATGGAGCAACCTCTGCTGACATTTCATGAATTGCATTCCTATTGTGAAGTTGATAGATAATTAAATGAGTTGTTATTGGTGTTTAAAATGTCTTTTGACTATTATGAAGGGTTAGATTGCACTTTGAAAGCCCGATATGACCAGAAAATGTGGATGTAATATTGTTGTTTTTCGTCAGCAATCCAACGTGTTAGACGTAAATTGAATCAATTATAAAACAAAGCCCCAAAAAAGCGGAATACATTGCAATCGTTTGATGATGTGGTTATTTTCTTTTACATTGCACTAATTTTTGTTTTGTTCCCACTGAATGACATTATTTATAACTTTAGCATACAAATGGGAAAAAAACTGCATATAATGCAAATTGAACGGTCTTTGCGTGTATATTGAAATCTCTGTAATTACTAGTCAATATGAATGATAAAAAATTGGCATTTTATGATACCAAAAATCTATATTTTTAATTTATTTTACGCAAGTATTGTTAACCCCTATTGTAATCAAACGTGAGTATAGGTCCCCAGCTGGCTTTATGACATCGTGTTTTCTTTGTCTGGACAGAATCCGATCATAACGAGATAATCGGTTTGTGATGAAAAAAGGGGCATTAAAAACACCTAACATGCTGAAACAAAAAGTGTCAAAATTGGTGGGAATTAAATAAAAACAATAACATTTATCACGAGAATTTATTTAATACATAACAAGGTACGCTTTTACAGACATATAGAGGTTCAAATCAGCTACTATATGTTGCGTATATAAAATCTATTGGTTGTTTGTTTTCATCCTTATTTGTGCGCGTTCATTAAATTAAATTTATTCTGAAAGAATTTCTATTTCTGAGTATTTTTGTTCTAAAAAATGGTTGCGAAGATGTGCCTTTACTTAAGAAAATTGCGAGCAGTGTTAAATATTTCAATGCAAATAAAATGGCGACAGCGCTTTTGTTTTCACCGTCGTCAAGGGGCATGTAACTCTAACTGACGCAAGTGCCCGGATGTTGCGATATTATGAATTGAAAGTAAAAGCTTATCAACATTATGTGATCTGCTAATCATATTGCATACATGTTTGAGCCGCATCATGCAAAAATGGGTCTTATGCCATTTGCGACATTCACACAGTCTGGTCAGGAGCTACCCTGTCCACTATAAAGTGAAGCAAGGTTTGGTGGTCTCATTAGCCGGGTAGCTCCTTACTAGAATGCGCAAATGGCACACTGGTTTGGAGCTGCTCTGGTGGCATATGGCATAAGACCCATTTTGGCCTGACATGCCTCATTTTGGTGTTTCACACTACAACATTCATCATTCAACATTTATAAAAATGAGTCTTAATTACCAGTAAGGCTGACCTATACAAGTCAAACTAGTAAGGTCAAGTTAAATTAATGTTTCTTATGAATATGGGTCCGTTCTCCCTAATTTCAGTTCACCCTTATTCCCATTCGCCCTAAATCCTGTTCGCCCTGGGTCCGTTCGCCCTAAATTTTATTATCAAAGCAGGGATAATATCAAACAAAAAAGTGTTACCGAAATATAAAAGACGGCGTTCTTTAACTTGTAAGCGTGTCTGTAACAAAGGCCAGTAATGTTCACTAATTGCTTATTATATTAATTAATGAAAACTTAAGGTACAAACTCGCTTACATGTGTGAAAAATCAAGATGGCGCTCTTTAACTTGTAAGGGTGTTTGTAACAAAGGCCAGTAATTTCACTAATTGCTTATTATATTAATTAATGAAAACTTAGGTACAAAATTGCTTACATGTGTGAAAAATCAACTGTTTATACCCCAATATGCAAATGATAATATAGGGCGAACGGACCCAGGGCGAACGGACCCAGGGCGAATGTGTAACTAGGGCGAACAGACCCGATACCGTTTCTTATGATGTGTTCTGTATTAATTGATTACTTTCAATTACAATTAAATTACTTATGCAGATGGTACTGTCTCTCAATAACCATTTGACCTTGACCAAAGAAAACAAGACAGTCTGGGTTTGCAAATTGGCTTGACCATTCTGAAATTGAATTGGGAACAAAGTTATTAACTGGTATGGCTTTGTTTTTAGAAATGATGAAAATTCAAGGTGGGCACAATTAAATTTGAAAGCCATCTTTTGTTATTGAGCCTTTTGCAAACTAGACTGTCATTTTTAAAGAATTTAATTTAAGTAAGTCCATATTTATTCAAATTTATTATCAGTTACAATTCGACCAACACATTGATTTTTGATGGAAAATGTGATCAAAGTCTCTTAAATGATCCTTAAACAGTATGTAACATTGAGTGCTTATATTTATTAGAGGTATTTGCAAGTCTAATTTGGTAAACTTTTCATGTTTAAGGTCTTTAGAGTCCAATTAACCCTTTGAGTGCTGGAACTGGATTTTGAAGGCCTTTGCAAACAGTTTGGATCCAGGATCCAAACTGTTTGCTATTCTGATAGTATACTTTAAAAAAAAGGGAGGAAATGCTAATTTTAGAAATTTAGCAGACGACATTTTAGCAGACGACAAATATCCCAGCATGCAAAGGGTTAGAGGAAAAGGTTTGTAAGTGATAGGAGTTCAATTTGAATAAAGTTTCAACCTCGAAGAGTAGACATGAAAACTGTACACTGAAATAGAAAGATTTAAATGAAATGCAACGCTCTACTATGTATCTTGTTCATGCTCAGGCTTGGGGGTAAAATAAAGGTATTAAATTTGTTTGTAGTGAAATATATCTGGGGATGATGATGGATGAGTGGAATAGAAGATGAATATTTTGCGGTTTTTAACAGACAGCTTGGGTTATATTACACCCGTATTGAGTTACATATTTAACCATGTTTTGTAAGTGTCACGCATTAAGTGCTGAATTTCAACTGGTGACAATCTGTTATGTGTTTGGAGGTGTTGTGAATGATTATCAGTTGTTTGTGGGTAAATAAAGGGTACCAGGATGAAGTTGAAACTGTTAGTTTGTAGAGATAATTACAGATTTCTTACAGAACTGTTTTATCAAGTAAAAAAACTTTTAATTGATTATTGATATGGTTGTCTTTTATTGGCAATGAAACACTTCAGCTTGCACTGGGGTATTTGTTTAAAATCGTGTTACGGGCATTCAAACTTTAAATATTATAAATGAACTTCACTGGTAAGTCACAGGTATCTTAATAAGATAATAAAAGGGTACAAACAACTATCAAAAAGGCACAAGATGGATTATAATTGGCAAAGAAGTCTTGCTGATATATTTAAATCACTCATCCAATGTAATTTCAGCTATATCAATGTTTTTATGCGCCCGGTAGGGTGGCATATAGCAGTTGAACTGTCCGTCAGTCCGTCCGTCTGTCTGTCTGTCCGTCCGAAAACTTTAACATTGGTCATAACTTTTGCATTATTGAAGATAGCAACTTCATATTTGGCATGCATTATTTTTTTTTCAAAGCGGCGCAGTAGAGGGCATTGTGTTTTTTTTTTACCTGAACCTTAAACAAATTTCATTTGAACACGTATCAAATGCCAGTAAGTAAAACTTTTTATAGACATTTCCAGTATTTACATGCACTAGCATATGGGGATAATGGAAAACTCTGCAGGATCTTTTATAATCCAGCCTTGACCAGTGAACAATTCCTATCAAGGCTGGGTTTCCCTAATCCTAGATTTCAAGTCCATTGGACATGTTCAATATCCTCATGCATCCAGAAACCTTGATTAGAACATGCCTTATCTTTGTTGTGAGGCTTCATAGGTTGATTACTCATGCTGATCTTGTTGATATGTGCAGGTCATAATTGACTGAGCTTCGTTCTATGAAAACTGGGCTTAATTTATGTGGGTAAAGTGTCGTCCCAGATTAGCCTGTGTGGACTGAACAGGCAAACAGGGACAACACTTTCCGCTTTTATTGTTTTTTTTTATGCCCCCCCCCCCCCTTCAAAGAAGAGGGGGTATATTGTTTTGCACATGTCGGTCCGTCCACCACATGGTTTCTGGATGATAACTCAAGAACGCTTAGGCCTGGGATCACGAAACTTCATAGGGACATTGGTCATGACTGGCAGATGACCCCTATTGATTTTCAGGTTACTAGGTCAAAGGTCAAGGTGACAGTGACCTGAAGCAGTAAAATGGTTTCCGGATGATAACTCAAGAACGCTAAGGCCTGGGATCACGAAACTTTAAAGGGGCATTGGTCAGGACTGGCAGATGACCCCTATTGATTTTAGGTCACTAGGTCAAAGGTCAATGTCACAGTGATCTGAAGCAGTCAAATGGTTTCTGGATGATAACTCAAGAATGCTTAGGCCTGGGATCAGGAAAATGCGTAGGGACATTGGTCAAGATCGGCAGATGACTCTATTGATTTTCAGGTCACTAGGTCAAAGGTCAAGGTCACAGTGACCTGAAGCAGTAAAATGGTTTCCGCATGATAACTCAAGAATGCTTTGGCCTGGGATCACGAAACTTCGTAGGGACATCGGTCATGACCGGCAGATGACCCCTATTGATTTTCAGGTCAATAGGTTTAGTTTAAACCTATTTATTTAAGCTTGATTGCATAGAAAGTACTTACTACTTATTTGAAACGCTCTCGAGTCCGTTTCCTGGGACTGGAACCAGTACTTGGTGTCTTTGGGGGAGGTCTTAAGAACGCTCCCACAATGTGGATCGAACCTGTGACCTCCTGATCGCTAGGGGGACACCATATCCATGGTCACTAGGTCAAAGGTCAAGTTCACAGTGACCTGAAGCAGTAAAATGGTTTCCAGATTATAACTGAAGAACGCTTTGGCCTGGGATCACCAAACTTCATAGGGACATTGGTTATGCATGATGATGACCGGATGATGACCCCTATTGATTTTCAGGGGTCACAAGGTCAAAGGTCAAGGTCACACAATGGCTGCCACTACAACTGACAGCTCATTTTGGGGACATGCATGTTTTACAAACAGCCCTTGTTTGTTTAAAGGAGGTTACTTTTAAACCAAAATCCAGTAGTTTAGGGGGAAAGTGTTGTCCCTGATCAGCTTGTGTAGACTGCAATGGCTAATCTGGGATGATACTTTATGCAGATGCATTAAACCCAGTTTAAGCAGAGCGAGGCTTAATTTTTGTATTCCCAATACTGGCCCCATGTTCACAAAAGGATTTTGCAATCGAAAACCGATTTTAACTGACATCGATTTTCATTTTTGCCTATCAACTACAATGGAAATCCATTTTCAATGACAAGCAAAATCGATTTTCGACTGCAAAAAATGTTTTGTGAACACGGGGCCTGGGCAGCCTAATATTAAAGTGTTTAAAGACATTGGGGAGAGAAGAACAAAATCTCTTGTATAAAATAAACAAAATATGATGGTAATAAAGGTGATGATATAAAATGGTTGATATAAAATGGTTATCAATTTGTAGTTTCTTTCTTTAGAAATTATATTTTGAATGAAAGAATGAATTAAAACGAAGAATAGAAACAATTTTTCAATTAAAGCAAGGAGAAGTCAAAATTTAGAATTTAACAACAGTGCAGTGTAGAATATGGCAGCTTGTTTATAATTGAAAAGACTTCTGACACAAGTGTGTTAACCCTTTAAGCGCTGGAACCGAATTTTAAAGGCCTTTGCAAACAGTTTGGATCCAGATGAGACGCCACGTTCTGTGGCGTCTCATCAGGATCCAAATTGTTTGCTATTCTGATAGTATTCTTTGAAAAAAATCGAAGAAAATGCTAATTTCAGAAATTCAGCAGACAACATTTTAGCAGACATTTCCCAGCATGCAAACAGTTAATAAAACTCTCTCATAGACCTAAACTGATCTGGTGAGCAGCACAACCAATAAACAGAGAGATCTGTCACAAAATATTCTCCTGTTTACCATTGGAAAACAATTTCCCAACACATCAGAGAGATTCCCAATGGCCGACAGACAGCCAAGATTGCATGCTGGGATACCATTAGATGTCCATTTGCAGGGTATTATCAGCTCGGTGGATTTGTAGATGTCCTTCTTTTATTGTCAGTAATCATGGCAGTCACATTAGCTGGACACTTGATTTCCATGACGATATGTATGTGGCATGATCTACGGCCATTTGTATGTAATGGTTTTGTATCAATTCAACTTGCTTGTTAGTCCATTAAGCAACACAAGAAACTTGTGCTTTGAGTCCCTGATTTTGATGATGTTCCATGGTACATCATTGGTTTATTTGCTCTTACCACTGCTTGGAAGTCAATAGAATAACGAACATATATCATAAGGTAAAAATGACTGAATTAATGGAATCAGACAAGGTATTAAAAGACATTATTTGTGGATGTTAGCCTAAACTAGCTGAGAGTGAATTCTATCTCATAGATAAATTAAATAAAAACAAAAAAAACAATGACAATAAAATAAAATAATTAAAACAAAATAAAAAATTAAATAAAATATTAAAAATAATAGATTATGATAAATAAAAATAAATCCAGACCCATCAGACAAGAACGTATAGTTTCATACAGCTTTAATTATGCTTCCATAGTGGATTTTGGCTGGAGGAACTATAATGTACTAAAAGATACAGAGTTGCAGGCTCTTGAAGTACTGTAAGAGGTCTGAGCAGTCCTGTTCATCAATTAATCTCTTGCCTGGTTAATAACTGCAGATTCTGTCAAAAAGAATATTTCAAACACACAGGGCTACTGACAGAACCGATTTCCTCCAACAGCAAACACCGCACAACATTTAATAGGATGTAAAAACTGACCCTCAACAGACAAAGGGGTTATTAATGTCCAGACTGAGTGACCAGCAGTCAGTTCTGGAACCTTCTGACTCCCAGCATGCACCAGGCTACCATGGCAGTGGTAGGTTGCATTCCACCCATTTTTGACAAGGGTGAGTGATTTGTGTTCATGGTTAGAGAACAGTAAATCTTGACAGATTGATTTGTGTTTGGGTTAGACTACAGTAAATTATGAAGGTTGTGAAATATTTTATGATTTGCTGAATTTAGTTAGGAAGGATTTACTGCCTGTAATGTGGCTCCCTTTCCTCTCAAATGGTTCAGTTTTTCGGAATTACAGAATATTGGTTGCCACGTTTAAAAATAATTTTCTAACCGAAACTGTGCTGTCTTCCTGGTTCTCTGCCATAGAGAGATATATTTCACACACAGTTTCACACTGGCTTACATTTCTAGAAATATTTTTAAGGAAAAAAAACAACACTGTGTTCTTTCTTTGGATTTTGGTATATGTTCCTAGCAGGAGGGATCATATTTTCCAACAACATCAATCGGTCTGGATTTAAAATCGGGGGAAAAGGTATTCGAAAATTTACATCCGAAATACATGCCAGAATTTTTCAGGTCGAAATCGGGACACTCCATAAAAAATTGTCGGGAAATTTGACCAAAAAGCAGGACACCTAAAACGATCAATCATTCGACCTTTACTTTAGTCAGTATATTACTCACAAAAACTCTAATTTTCTGCCCAATTTTGACGATACATGTGTTTAAGAAATTCGTGAACACAGCGTTCTTCATTGTCCGGAATTTAACACACTCTATAAACTGAATTGTGGGGTTTCCCCGTATGCCTCGATTTGACATCCAATCGGTACAGGGATATCCCCTTGAACATGTGTAAATCGCGTGACGCGATGTGAGCGCATCGAGCACTTTTCTTATTCAACCAATCGTCAATTAACTCTAAATTTAGATTGATGCAATATGTTACAATATGTTGAAAATCAGTCGAAAACGAAAGTTAATTTATGTGAAACATCGATGCGTAATGGTCAGCATCCAATTTGTTTGATGTACAAAATAGGTGTTTTAACAGGTTTTATAACCTTAGGTGGTATAATACACAGGATAATTAGTGTCATTGGCGTTTATTTCTGTATGATACATCTTTCGATAGCAATTAGAGACCCCTATCATAAAAACACTGTGGTGTGAATGCCTGATAAAATCAATAATTTGCCGATAAATCGCCGATAAGGTGTCAAAAACAACACTGGTCCACTCGAGTAGCAGAAGCGGGTTGTTAATTGGGGGCAATAAAGGGATTAGCGATAGTAAATTTTAGCCAGACTGAGCTTGAATAACGAATTTTATTGGGAACTTATAGACTTTACATCGTTTTTTTTTACGAATGTTGGGACAGAATCGGACCGACTGTTTGGGATTTTCAATCGGTCTTTCATGACCCCAATCGGTCTAGGACCGACAAAACCGAAAAAAATATGATCCCTGAATTATTAAATAACTTCCTAGGAAACACATTCGGGTATTTATACCTCCATGTTTCATTTCACTCCATAATTCTGTTCACAGACAAATAATATCTAGACTTGTGGGTTCTGCTGGTTTCACAAATTAGCTGGCACATAAAAAAAATATCTGTCAGAAATTTTAACTAATGGCTAATGTCCAGTCTTGGTGTAGGCCGTGTAATTTATTCAACTTGCTGTGGGGTTAGAGGCTGGTAGGGGAGTGACAAGGGTGTCCTAACTGATGCCTTCACCACCGATGCCCTTGTTGTAGTGACCAGTGAGGGATGGTCATTTGATTTAGGGGCCAGTGAGTGATGGTCATTTGATTTAGTGGACCAGTGAGTGATGGTCATTTGATTTAGTGGACCAGTGTACTGACCAGTTGATTTATGAATTGCAGGCAATTTATGAGTCGGTTGACAAATGGCCAAGTCTGCCACTGAAGCTGTTATAATTTATTTTGTTGTTTGTAGAGTTGTTAGTAGAGGTGTTAAATGGTTAAACTGACCCAATGGCCTGCCTTGTAGTTATCCACATGTCAGATCAGAAATATTTAAATATTTGTTAATTATTAAAACCTCTTTATTTTAATATGTATTTATGAAATTGATCTACAAGCGGTTAATGTAGAAGCAGCACATTGTGTTAGAATGTTGTTTCAGATTGTTTAAAATGAAAATTATAATCTTCTTTACTCTTGTTAAATTCTTTCATTAGAAACCGAGGAAATAATATGCTTAGAGAAAAGTGACCTGACACACTCTGACAAATTGACAAAACTAACCAACAGACAAATAAACTTGATGTTGACCAAATAAAAAATGATTAACATAATGTCAGTGAAAACCAACCACTAACAGTTATGTCGCCTTTAATTTAAATTAACCAGCAGTTAAACCAATGTACTCTTTACCACTTGCTCACAATATGGTCTCTACTATACCTGATTATCGCTGGTCCTTTAAATTACCACTTGACATCTTAGTATAGCCATTTTACTGGCCCAATAAGTGACCACTTGATACCCAGTTGCGAGTGACCATTCCTGATTAGTACTTGCCCTTCAATTGTCCATGATAAATGTTACCATCTTAGATGACAATTATTTTTGATACATTGACACAAATGACCAACAGGATCACCTAGCTGGCCCCTTAACTCACAACATGAACTGACCCACAAGGACCCCTTATCATAACCACCTGGGCAGTACAACACTCTGCTTCTTTTTCACTGATTCAATGTTTGTTCACAATAATCTATGCTTGTAGTTTGTGCTCCTTTTGTAAACTGAGTCTTACTCTACAAGTGGGCCCATTTTATCTTAGGGGTAATTTCATTATCTTAGTGGTCATTTGGGCTATCATGGCTGCCACTTAAATATCTTGTTTGATGAAACTTTATCTTGTAATACTTTGTTATTGAGCCATTATTTTGATAACAGATTAGAGATGATCCCCAAAGGTGTGACACTGACAGTGTTGGTGCTGTCTTGCAATAACAAGATTATGAAGCTCAATTTGGGAAACACTTAGGGATTAAGATTTGCTGAAGTACTGCCAACTTTCAATTTAGTTAAAGACCGGAGAAGCAGTATAAAAGGGCCACAAACTCACAAAATGTCTACTTTTCAGTTGAACATTGGTGTGTAAACAGCAGAAAACAAAAATGATTTTTTCATAATAGTTAAGTTTGTATTTAATATTTTCCAATGAAATTTGGCATACATATACTTCAGTATACAAACAATATGTATGTGTAATTTGGTGATTGTAAGTTATATAGTTATTGACTTACAGAAAAAAGTTTTTGTTGTCTGCTTGAAATTCAAATTTCCCTGTAAATGCTAAGCACCGCCCACTTGAAAGGTTATGAACTTCTCTCAGCCAGTAGCTTGCGAATGACTCAGATCAAGTTTTCAAGGTTTTCATTTTACCACTGCAAAATCAAGCAAGTGAGACCTGGCTTAAAGTAATTGATATGTGTATTAATTTGTAGACTATAGTGCCACAGTGTTCCCATGGTGGTTGTTTTGAAAAATAAAAATAATAATAGAAAGTGATGTGGTTAAAAAGCTCTGAGGTTGTCTAGATTTTCATTTAGTACACTAAGAAATTAAGAAACCCCCTTCCACACTGCCTTGTGGCTTTGCCTGAAAAAAATTCTGGGGTAAGGCGTTAAGTGTTTTGGTCATGTAGTGGTCAGTTGGTCAGAGTAAAGCCAGACTGACCAAGACCAATGATGTCAAAGATGATAGAGCATCAGATAACCTGATGGTCAATGAACCAAAAGCAATTAAGAGCCATCACAGTGTTTCTCTGCACCAATTTTACAGAGGTCTGGGTCACCCAAGATAGCCAGTGGAACTGGACACTGGACCAATAAGATCAACCCCTAATGTGATGGGGGTATCTTGGTTTTATCATGATCTAATTATATGGTTTCCACTATGCTGGCTTTGAAAGTAAAATGCCAATTAATATTTGTATAACTTCAGATAACCAATCTAATTGGGGGAAAATATATGAGTTTTATACTGCAATGTAAGAAAAGGTGCCTTATAGATTATGAAGCAACTGTAAAAAACTTCATTTAATGTAGAATTAATTAGAATGAAATTAAAAGTTTTCCTATCTTATGCTCACACTAGCTTATTTGATGTATAAATTGTACTCCTCATCCTAAATTATTTGTATTAATGCACCTATGGACCATCTCCTATTCAAATAGAATTCTATACCAAACTTAATCATCCAGAAACATTTCCTGGCCTTATTTATTTCCTTGACAATCCGTATATAAAAAGAATATAAAGAAATGTATGGGATGAGTATAATTCGAAGGAATATGAAAGTAAATCAACATATGATCAAATTCATCTAGCACTCCGAGAAAACCATCTCTCCGAGAAATATTCTGTTGCACACTTCCATCGGAAGATAAGATTGATCAAGTAGATTTAACGCCTCCTTTAGCGCAATCCTTGCAAAAAGTGTTGTAGCTTAGGTCAGGCAGAAAATTATTTTTTATGTTTTAACATAACATTCTGTAATAGTACAGCAGTAAATGTGCTCAGCAAGAAGAATTGACATGTCAGTTGGGAAAAATATTGTGCAAAAAAGAATGATTGTGTTTTCACTGGGGTATTTATGTGGAATGCATGTTCCCCATGAAAAAGTTGTCAAACTGTGTAGAAGAATGATAAGTAAATGTCCAATGTTATAGACAATGAAATGTTACAGGAAATTATGTAAATATTATGCAAAACAATAAGGTATACGATAAGATAATAAACTTATCATTAAACAAATAAAATAAAGCAACTTACATTTCCTCTATTTGCAGAATATGAAATTGCTACTTTTCTTTACTGTTGATTGCTTAAATGCTCGTCTTTATTGATGGCCTTGTAACATTCCAGTCAAAGTTTTATTTTCTTGGTGAAGAGCTGGTTTTCTCTGTAAGTGCGATTTCAAAATTGTGATTTGTCGAAGGTGGCTACATGTCCATGTACTTCAGAAACATTTCATCTGGACCATATTATAATGTTAATACATGGAGCTACAAATTACTATGGGAATTGCAGCACTCTTAATTAATAAATAATGGATTGATTCCCAATGAGTCACACGTTCATGGACCTGATGAAAAGACATTTATAGATTCTAGTGACGGACTGATGTATTTCTGTTTTAGACACTTCTATTTAAGGACAATGTAAATTCTGATTTCATTCTTAATTAACTGACAGACATTAAGTATTAACGCGGACACAGAATATCCACGGGCAGTGTTTTTTTTATGGCAATTTCGGAGCCAATATTCGGCCCCATTCCCCTGAAAAAAGAGTTTATATTTTTCCCCGATTTTGTAAAAAAAATCCCCTCTAGAAGTTATTTTTTTTTAATTTTTTTTTTAAGAAAGAAGTGTCTGATGATAATTATATCTCAATATTATTTCTTAGACAACTAAAACAGTAAATAACTATAACTAGTATGATTTTGAATTATTATAAAGAGTTTAATTAAATTAGTTTTTCCCATATCAGTAGACTTTTCACATGAAATTGCATTTATTTTCCAGAATGGACAGGAAAAGGCCTGATAAGTGATGTATCTATATTGTGTCAATATTTTTTTATAAACATTCCAATTTGGTCCATTCAATTGATAAAAAATGCTTAAATTTGCCATTTTATCGATTTAAAAAATCCCAACTAGACTCAAAATGGCTAGGAAAACTGAGACTGTAAACGAAGGCTGATTATAACCTGTCTGAAACTTATGTTGAAAAGCTCATTGATATATATTTAAGAAAAAGGACATTATGTATAATGTATGTATGTGTGTATGAATATTGCATTCATACATACATGTGTATTCATAAATTCAATAAATATCATAACATATAAAAGTGTGAATTTTTAATTTTCCCCTTTTCCTAAAAAACAAAGCGTTTTTCCCCTTTGGACGGGCCCCGCCACCATTCCCCTGCAGGTGAAAAAAAAACACTGACGGGGATAGCACAACATTTATTTCAGTCTTGCCCACTTAGTTCATGAATTTTACTGATTCTTGATCTGGACTGATTTATACTTGTTTAAGACACTGCTGTGTAAGGACTATTTAAATTAATTCTTAATTAACCGACAAGACATTAAGTATTAAGGCAGACACGGAATATCCATGGGATTAATAAAAACATTTATTTCAGTCTAGCATACAAATCTCATGGATTTAAAAGCTTGGTTCATTAGCTCGGTGACTAGGTGGTCATTGATTTCCACACCGAGCGTAATAATGGATCTGTTGAACGGCATGTGCAAAATTGAGATATTGATGTTTTACCTGAGGATTTCTGTACATCAATTTCATCTTGTTATTTGTAATAGTTTTCCATAATGTCCTAAGCGTTTGTATAAAACACACAATTTCATGGTGGCATGTGTAGATGATACATTTCGTTGCCGTCTCGCTATAATGGTATTAGGAATGATTGATCCACAGTATTAGTCATACAGCAATTTGAATTTTTATTTCATCAGAAGATAACGATTACAAGATCTTTGACACTACAAGATACTGTATACTGATTGGTTGACACTACAAGATACTGTACACTGATTGAAAAACATTCTTTTCAGTGTCTGTTCTTTCTTCAAAAAAAAGAAGCACAATTGATGACAAATTAAAAAGAAAGATATCCTTTTTAGTGATGATAAACAAGATACTAAGTCAACTATACAGTTAATTTAAATCATATCAATTTATACAAATTTACAGAATTTTAATCAGGCTTAGTGTCTCTATCCTCGAGGAAAATAATTGAAAAAATCATATTCCATAAGTTGACAATGATTAATTGTAGATGATGTGTTTAAAACGATCATGATAGCTTGTGTGACTAATGTGTCTTCAGTCTTATCTGGGATCAAACTCAGGTATTTGAGGAAAAGATCAATTTTTGAAACGATTCTGCATCTTACAAACATTATCACATCCCAGAATTCCCCAGCAGTGCCAAAGACATATTTCCTAACACTTGATAATAAATGCGTCTAATTAGCTTAATTTAGACTGTACTGAAGTAATTTATAAAGTGACTATATCAAATCTAATTATCATTCCCATTTGCACTATCAGGATGGATAATATGTCGATAATACTTGCCTATGAGTAATTGTTGTCTGGGTGAAAGAAGGATTATTGCACTTCCAGTGTCAATATATCTGCGTGTAATTTCTTATCTTTGATTAAGCAAATTTTCTGAATGACTGGTGTTGTTAGGCAAGCTATTATGGTATAATGATAGATAAGAAAATATTAGTTAATTTAGTTAATTTATGAGTAAAATAATGTTTATTTGTAAGATTACAGTATTCATGTGTTGCAAATTATTGTTAGAGTTGGCAAAAGGATTTATGTCGAAAATGAATAATAAAAAAATGCACTATGTGCAAATTGACCCTTACAGATTTTTCTGAAAAAGCAACAATTTATATTTATCGTCTTTTTTGAAGCACAATAAATTTCACAAGGAAAAATATTATTTCTTGTACTGAAACATTTTGTAACTGTCCTGTTGGGAACACTTGAAACATTGTTTCATGTGCAGATAATTAGCGTGTCTAGCTGTGTTGTTAATTAAATCAATTAAGGCTAATGTGACCTTTGCAGATACAGTTAAAAAGGATAAGAGATTAATTATACATTCTAGTTAATTATGCGAGTTTAAGGACATATAAATTAAGTCATAATTCATTGAAATCACTTGCTTCTGTTTTAAATATTCTTAATGCTTTAGACTGTAGATTCTAGGTATTTATCTTTGATATGCAAGTTTATAGACTTTAAATTAAGTCATAATTCATTGAACTCACATGCTTCTGTTTTAAATATGCTTAATGCTTTTCTTATGTGTTTATAGAAATCTGTTGCAGTTGGCAGACTTCAAGGTGTTTATAACTTGGATTTTGATGTCTTCACTTTTAGAGATAATCTTAATTAAAACGTCCCCATATATAATTTCTTCAGATATTTTGGGTTTTATTAGGGATTTAAATCTTTTTTCTGTAAAATGCGATGATATTTAATTAATTTGTGCCAAATATATTGCCAGTAATAGTTCATCAGTTGTTGTTTTTTTTTTAGGGGGGGGGGGAGATAAAAATAATGGGATAAAAATACAAATAAGAAAGTTTATTAATAAGAATGAAAAAGAAATAAGAAAGGAATTTGGCATCAGGCTGGGAGATATTAATAATGTGTCCATGTGACTCTGGGAATGAAGCAATTACCACGTCTTGTGCACGGTATGTGATGATCAATGGCGGGCAGATAGTTATGTCATCGTAGACAATTCCACCAGTGAAGAAAATTATCCCACAGCTTTTCTTATTACTGGTTTTTTTGGTGGACTGAGACACACAGATATATCTTTGTTGGTTGTTTATGATACTACTGTGTTGTGAAATTCTCATTATTAATTTGTTAGGGGCGAAGATTGTTCCAGATTTAAAAACAAATAAAAAAAAAGGTCAAAGATTTGAGCCTCTGTTTTCGTGTCTGGTCCATTATTCCTATATTCATTATTCCTATATTCATTATTCCTATATTCATTATTCCTATATTCATTGAATGATTTTCATGAAACTTGGTGACAATGTTCAAGTCATTGAGACGATGTGCAGAAGGCATGAGTAAGTCATGCTGACTTAAGGTCAAGGTCAAAGTCACCGCGACTCAAGGTCATACTCCAATTTAAAATGTTTGAGCCTTCTTTGTGTCCGGTTCATATTCTCAGTACCAATTGAAGGATTTTCATCAAACTTGGCAAACATGTTGTTCATAGGATGATGATCAGAAGGCATGAGTCAGTCGTGCTTGCTCAAAATGAAGGTCATCACTTCAAGGTCAAAGAAATCTCAGTGGGTGATTAGTGGTCTCTTAGGTTGCCTTGTTTCTACAGTCATACTTTGATTCAAGTGGGATAGATATTGGGGAAAAATTAAATGCAAAATTACTGGTATTCTATCTACATGTATGTTTGCAAGTGTCATTGATAGTTCGTGAACATTTTTTTTTATTTTTTTTTAAAGATATTGTTGATAATGACTGTTTAAACACATTGAAATATTAAAAGGCCGATTTGAGTTGCAAGAAATGACTGCATTGATTATTCTTGGTCTTTAACGTAATTAATAATATTGGTTTTTCAATAACAATATAAAATGAAAAAATTAAATTTAGCCCAAACATTTTTTTTTAATATATGTCTGTTGCCAGTGCTTGTTATACAAGTTTCTGCGAAGGTTAAATAGCCTTGCCTGCAGACAAACATTTTGGGTGAAAATCACTTTCATGACATGCTATAATATACTTAAATGCCAAACAGTGCCAGTAGCAAGGGACAAGGAGACAATTTCATGCTAGACAGAAGCTGTGAACAATGTGGCAACTATCATGTCTTGAATGGAATGCCCTGATCATGTTATAGTTAGGTCATGTGAACAATATGGCAACTACATCAGGTCTTGACTGCAATGCCCTGAACTCATGTTATAGTTAGGTCATCTTTTGTAAGGAGTCTGGGATGACATGTCATTTATTATCTGGTGCAAGCACATTGTCATGTCTCTCAAATTGCTTTGAGTTTGTCTTCTTTTCTCACTTCTTTTGTTTGTGTTATTTGACCTCCATGCCTGTGGATTTTGTTTTTACTTGGGTAAGGTTACCAAATAGTGTTAAATCATTTATTTTCGTCAGAAATAAATGTCATGGTGTTTTAAAAAAATGACTTTCGGGGATAAGTAAATTCGTGGATTTATGATTTTGGTAAAAACAGAGGAATTTACGTCTGTCAGCACAGCACACTCAGATATGCAAAAGTGCAGATTGTTATATTGCAGACTGACAGGGTTGTGGTTGCTGTGGCAGTCTTCCAACATTACATGTCCCTGCTCTTAAGTTTTAACTGTAGCCACAATTAAAAATATTTCTTCAAATTTCAGAAAAAAAAAATTTCCACTGGTGAGGTTTGTTGTAGGAACTTAAGGAAAAATACTCCATTTTTAATTAAAATTATAAAATAAATGTTCTTCTCTTGTCAAAGCAATGCTTAGCTAATTGTATTTAGCTCATGCATTATAATTACAACATGCTATATGCATACTCATTTTTGTGTTGAATCCTTAAAAAATAAAACTTACTAAAATCATTTGAAAATCACTGTGATTTGCACATATTTGTACGCAAATTGTTCTGTATGGCAGCATGATTATGGAAGAGAGGTGTCAACAGCTTGAAATAACTTTGATGCCAAGTGATTTTTAAGCCTTCGAAGATTATTCTTTTTTTAAACGCACTTTATAAAACAATGAATAAATCATTCAAAATAAACCTGTCCAATATATTAACTATATATATATATTTATCATACCACCACATTGATATCTGCTTGATAT
>VMBQ01002475.1:73471-131803 GCA_007657795.1 Dreissena rostriformis | reverse complement strand
CTAAATGGAACTGAGCCATTAGATATGAGCTTTTCTAACCTATTGAAATCATATTAAAGGGACCTTTTCACAGATTTTGGCATGTATTGAAGTTTGTCATTAAATGCTTTAAAATAAATAAATGTAAACTTTGGAACTAAAAAGCTCCAGTAAAAAAGGAGAATAATATTAAAGAAAGGAAAAATGTAATCCGCAACTGGGCTCGAACCACTGACCCCTAGAGTAAAAGTATAAGGCTTCGACCACTCAGCCGACCGTGCTCATACTTTATATAAGCAATCCTAGTGGTGTCTCAAAATGTAAGGATAACAACATAACTCTCCAAATTATTTAATCGTTTCGCGTTGCAACGCTTTATAATTTTCAGGTTTTGGATTCGTCAAAAGAAGCATTTAATGGATATTTTAGGGCATGGTAAATGTTCAGTATTACTGTTTCCTCTCAATTATCATAACTACAACGAAAATGTGCAAATCTGAAACAATTGTATTTAATTTTGTCAATTTACCAAAACATGAAAATGTCCCTTTATTGTTCTAGGTTGGCATTTAGTAGCTGAAAGCCTAAGAACATGTTTTTAGATAACCTGAGAACTACATGGTGAGCTTTTGTGATGGCCTTTTGTCTGTCGTTTGTTCTCAATTGTGCGTCATCTAAATTTTCCTATTGCAAACACTATAGAGGTCACATTTATTGCCAATCTTCTGGAAACTTGGTCAGAACATTTGTCCCAATGAAATCTTGGTCTTGTTTCAAACTGTGTCACTAGGATAATGTAAGGAAAAAGCTTGTAAACACTCGAGAGAGCACAGTTATCGCCCAATCTCTATTAAACTTTGTCAGAACACGTGTCTAATGATATCTTAGCTAATTTAAAAACTATGGGGTCAAAAACTAGGTCACTAGGTCAATTAAAAGAAAAAGCTTTGAACACTAGAGGCCATATTTATTGCCATTTGATCATGAACATTTGGTAGAACATTTCTCCCGATGACATCTCTGCCGAGTTCCCAACTGGGTCAAGACAGGCAAAAACTAAGTTACTAATATTTAATTTCCAATGAATTCATTGATGTTTATAGGCTTTTTATTGATATTGTAATGTTGCTGCGTCAGATGGCTATCAGACTGTTCCAACACCACAAAAACCCAAACACTAAAAACTTGAAACAACAACATGCATCAAAAAAATAACAAGTTTTATTCCCAAAAATATCTTATTCATGTTGTCATTGTAACTTGTCTGTCATGCGCTATCATAACTTACAACTATCTAACATTTCCAATTTTTTCTCTATACTTCTCTTTATCTTTTCCGTTACCCATCCTTATCCATTAAATGACCGAAGACAGTCACTTAGGTCCAAACGACAGTTCGGCCCTATTGATACTAGTTCTAAGATGATGTCATTTGGACTTCTCAATGAATGAGATCATAAATGATGTAAATATCCAACATGNGAGAGTCCACTCTGCATAAATGGGTAATGCATATGCGTAAAGTGTCATCCCAGATTAGCCAGGGCAGTAAACACAGGCTTATCAGGGATGACACTTTCAACCTAGATTTTCCTTTAGAAAAGACTCTTTTAACGAAAGAATCCATTAAAAGCGGAAAGTGTCGTCCCTGATTAGCACATGCTAACCTGGGATGACTTTCAACGCACATGCTAATCTGGGATGACACTTAACGCACATGCTAATCTGGGATGACACTTAACGCACATGCTAATCTTGGACAACACTAATAAATATTAAACGCACATGCTAATCTGGGACGACACTTTACGCACATGCTAATTTGGGACGACACTTAACGCACATGCTAATCTGGGATGACACTAATAAATATTAAACGCACATGCTAATCTGGGACGACACTTAACGCACATGCTTATATGGGACGACACTTTACGCACATGCAAATATGGGACGACACTTAATGCACATGCTAATATAGGACGACACTTTACGCACATGCTTATATGGAACGACACTTAACGCGCATGCTAATCTGGGATGACACTTTACGCACATGCTAATCTGGGACAACACTTAACGCACATGCTTAATATGGGACGACACTTAACACACATGCTAATATGGGACGACACTTAACGCACATGCTAATATGGGATGACACTTAACGCACATGCTAATCTGGGACGACACTTAACGCACATGCTAATCTGGGACGACACTTAACGCACATGCTAATCTGGGACGACACTTAACGCACATGCTAATCTGGGACGACACTTAACGCACATGCTAATCTGGGACGACACTTAACGCACATGCTTATCTGGGACAACACTTAACGCACATGCTAATCTGGGACAACACTTAACGCACATGCTAATCTGGGACAACACTTAACGCACATGCTAATCTGGGACAACACTTAACGCACATGCTAATCTGGGACGACACTTAACGCACATGCTAATCTGGGACGACACTTAACGCACATGCATTAAGCCCGGTTTAACCAGAGTGAGGCTCCATTGATCTATTTCAGGACGTCCCAATCCTGATCATCGGGCACCACATCCTCTATGGCAAGGTCGTGACCTTGGAGAAGCCCTACGGCATACTGGTCAAGGACGCTGATGTTAAGGAGGCTGAGGTCACTGACAGAGCTCCGGGGGAGGGGCACACCAGCTACACCATCACGGCGGTGATCAAGAAGAAACTGCTGTTCAAGACAAGGCCTAAGCCAATCATCGCCAATGTCCCAAAGAAGGTGTGACGGGCCTGTAACATTAATTGTCATGTGAAAATTGACAACTTGTGATGAATGACATATATATATTATAGGGGTGAATTTGAATTTATTGAACGATTTTCTGAAAACTTTCAATATTTTTATAATATAGAAATAGTTCTTTGGATGAGTTTTATAGTTCTTGTGTACACCAGTTGTAAATAGTGAACTCATGGTGAGCTATTGTGGTTGGTGGCTATTGGGTGTCATGTGTCTTCTGTCTATTGTCATCTGTTGTCAGCGATTTGCTTTAAAAAAATAATCTGTAACTGCTTGGCCGATTTTATTGAAACTCCTCAGGAATGATCCTTGAGTGACCTTTCAAAGTTGTTAATATTTATCTCATCTACTGCATATGTTGGTCACATATTTGAGAAATTGAAACTTTAAATGGCTTTTTCTCTGAAACCCCATGGCTCAGAGGTTGAATATTTGGTGTAGACTTTTGTATCAAAATAGCTAAAAATCTTCTCCTCAAAAACAAGGCCAAGAGGTGTAATATTTGGCATGTTACTTTTATCATGGTCCTTTATCAAGTTTATTTAAATTGTGCCCCTTAGGTAAAATTTGGCCTCGCCCTTGGGATACATTGTTTCCCTAAGATCTATATAAATTGAAAGTTTTAAAAATCTCCCACAATAAAAGGCATCATGTGCTACTAGGTTTTTGGCCTTTTAGCATCATGTCTTGTTTAAAAATGAACCTGAGATCAAAACTTGCTGTCAATCAAGGGGTCATATTGTATATCAGGGATTTATGGGACGCGATATTCTTCATCAAATACTCATCCATTACCACTCAGAATCCATCTAATTTTTTAATTCCTGTAGCGAGCACAATTTTTCAGACATGAGTTTTTAGTTGTGAGCGTTAGCTCACGCCTTAAGTTACAGAGCATGTTTTGGAAATCAGTATGTGCTTAGAAGCTACGCTAAGAACCGTAACTCACTATGCTCTACTCCTGCAGTGAGAGTTTTTACCAGCTTGTAAGAGGACATTGGCCAGTCTAGTGTTTATCATTGAAATCTGTACATATTCGCTGCTTTCACGGAAAACGGGGCTTAATGCGTGTCAAAATAAGATTAGCCTGTGCACACTGATTAGCCTGTGCGATGAGCACAAGCTAATCAAGGACAACAACAACTTCAGTGCCTTCAGTGCTTTGATTATATAATGATAAGGAAGACAATTTCAGAACAGTATATTGTAGAACGCTGTATGAGTTGTCTATCTTGTTGATTATCGACCATAGTATGCTTGTGCTGTAAGCTACATTAATTGCTACAAAGTTAACCCTTATAAGAATATTATCATTGCATAGATTTTATCTAAGATTTATATTGGGTAAGTGTGAGATTTGTGATACCTTCAAATGGTTCTGGCCCTTAATTATTTGCATTGACCGTTCCAAGGTGGTAACCCGAGATTTGATCCTGATTTTATGTGAAATGTCTTATTGCCTGCATTGTCTTGTATTGTATATGCAATTGTCTATTTGCCTTAAATAATAGACTTACGGACAAGAATTTATCTCCTGATTATGTTTCTGGAGTCCCTATTTTTTTCTATGTCGTATGTATCATATTATAAATGTTTCTATAAGGTTTAAATAGACAAATAACAATGTGTTATGGTTTTGTTAAACCCATTTATGCCTAGCGTCTAGAAAAAAAGGCCTTTGCAAAAAGCGTAGACCCAGATGAGACGCCACATGATGCGGCGTCTCATCAGGGTCTGCACTGTTTGCTAAAAGGAATTTCTGTAAGGAATATTCTATATAAAGAAATGAATATACTAGACATCCCTAATTTTGGAAATAAATTGTTCCANATGTTAATATATTGTCCTCATGTACCACGTGTTGCGTATTGGATCTAAATAAAATGTATGTAGATCTATATATGTCTACACAACTTTACATAACCATCGGGAGGTAACTCTGATCAGCAATGTCTTCTTTATATCAAATAACAATTAATAAAGGTACATTCCACTCACCTGAGGTGGTGACATTTGTGGCAATCCATTATATAATTCTGAAATATAGTATATTCTGAAATATTGAATTCTTTACCAAAATATATTAAGGATTATGACACACTTTTGAAATAAACACTTAAAACACTATTATTGTATTAGATTTATGATAGCTAGAAGAACTATGAGATTTAGGATAGCTTAAAGTTTTAAACTCTCGTGACTGAACTGTAGATACGTAGCAAATATTTAACTGAATTATGAAAGATGTTATGACTATGCATAAGTGTAAAACTATAAGGTCGCTATTAAGTATTATGTTTAGATAATGAGAGTTTGCCTAATGCTGCTATATGCATGTGAATACATGTTAATTGGGGTGCTTTATGAATTTCATTTATCAGTTGTATTATAAGAATGGTTGAGGGATCTTACTTTTGTACATATGCATGTTATACTAGTTATGATATTCACTACTGCGAAGCACTTTTGAACAAACATAAACCCATTATGAAAAAAAACGATATTTAAAGGCGGTATTAAGAATATACTATTATTTGCAAAACGAG
Source organism: Dreissena rostriformis (assembly GCA_007657795.1). NCBI lineage: Eukaryota > Metazoa > Mollusca > Bivalvia > Myida > Dreissenidae > Dreissena > Dreissena rostriformis. The sequence goes on along the minus strand of VMBQ01002475.1, from coordinate 126,490 downwards.
TTGCAAAGGGATACCATCGTACGCCTAAATTAACACACTGAGTTAAATGAACGGTTCATCTGATCATGGAAATGTTTTTCTGCACGGTGTATAAAAGCGTGAACAGTTTGAGGCATTCCATGCCATCGTTGGAGAGCCATGCAAACACCGATTCAAATAATAACATAAGATACTGGCATGATTGAAGTACAGTGACAAATGACAACCTGGTGGTTTCTTGAACGCAATTCACATAGAAATTAAAATGGCGTTATCCGGATGAGATGTTAACTTAATTGTTTCCGCATAAAACAGGCAGGGCATACCAGTTCACTTAGTTGCGTTGCGTTCACAGCTTATCTGGGTTTCCATGTTTGAACAAAATGGTCCCATGTATGCATCATGCTACAAACAACCGTCTCAAACGCAATAACCTTTATTTCGTTACTCATAGTAGTGGGTAAATCTGGAACGAGCTTGTCATAAGTACTCGTTTTGCATTATGACCTATTCCTGGTAATGTCCGTATTACTTACTATCAGAAAGGCCGAGAAACATATGTCAGCAAACATGATGTGTAGATCATTGTAAAGAAAGGAAGTTTGGTTGCAACGTTTTGTTTGGCGGAATTACAGCTGTATGTCTTACAAAGTTTTTGTAAGATTTTACTTGGTGACTTAGTTTTTATACGCGTGTAACCCATATTCAAACTCAACCTAGATGTTGTTAAGATAAACATCTAGATAAACAGTAGCAGTTGCACTTAAAGTATGTTCATCTGTGCGTAATTGCCTCTCTCATCCATATCTTTTACAAATGTTGATGGATTTTGAAATAACTGTTCTCAAATGTCCACCATCATACAACGACATGTTGCTGTAGCACCGATCTCCCTACCTCAAAGGTCAAGGTAACAGGTAGGGGTCAAAAGTAAAATCTGGGCATAAAACAGCTTGACCTTTTTCGGTGTCCGCCATAACTTTGTTATAAATTGATGGATTTTGAAATAACATTGACACAAATGCATCTCCCCTACCTCAAAGGTCGAGGTCACATCTTTCTAAAGATAACTTACCACATTTGAAAACCATAAGGAGACAGCGTATCTTGCCTAACAACCGTCTCCCTACCTTAAAGGTCAATGTCATTCTTAGTGGATATATGTCAAATTTGGCCATAAAACAGCTTGACAATTCCTGTCTCAACCATTACTTTATCATATAAGGATGGAGTTAAAGAATAAACTGGCACAGATGATATTAATCATGACTGGATGTGTAGGGTGTAACACTGTCTCCCTACATTAAAGGTCAAGGTCACACTCCAAAGACAGTTGAATATAAAACAGCTTAATTGGACTGTAACTTTGTCATTTAACTTGGTATTTGAAGACAACTTTCTCTACCTCATAGGTCAGGGTCACCCTTAGATGCCAATGGTCAAATTTAGTTATAGAACAGCCTGTCCAGGCTGAAACGTTTTCATTCATCATTTCATTTAACGCAACTTGCCTCGAATGACTACCATGAGGAGACTGAATGTCGCGTGTATAACATTTCTCATTATCCTACATTTCTTGTTAAAGCCCCATTTATACACAAAATCAACTAATATTTCCTAAAATAAAGTTACCTCATAAAAATTAGTGTCCCGTATAGCAAGAGCAAAAATTATAACGCAATATGCGGTCTGGTAAGATTTAACGAGATACAAAATGCTCGTTTTTTTGTGGATCAATATATTCCATTTTAATTTCGCGCAATGATTTCTATTCATTCGACACACGAACACTAATTTGGAACATGAACATGTGTTGAATATATTGTGTAACAATTTAAAAAAAAGAGCATTTTGTATCTCGTTCAAATCTCTGTGACCACATCTGGCGTTGTTATTTCGACTTTTGCTAAAAGGAACTCTGATTGTTTATGGGTTACCGGTAACTTTATTTTACGAAATATTCGTCGATTTTTAGCGTTAATGGGGCCGGAAAATTTTGACTTTGTGTAGGAAAAGGCTTTTGCTTGTGAAGGCCACGGACCGTAACCAAAGATATTGACGTACTCCTGAATGTAGGTTAATACGTTGTTTACTAGACCAACACATTAAGACAAACACGTTTGATTTTCATCTTTAGATGTACGCTTTTTAGCTCACCTGATGACATAGTGTTCATAGGAAGCTTTTAGGATACCGTATAGTCCGTTAGTCCGTGCGTCCATAAACGTTTTTCTGTTAAGGACTTCTCCTCCTGAACCGCTGGGCAGATTCTACAGAATGATCTTTAAGTGACTCTCTTTAAAAAAAATGAAATCGTTCCGTTCTAATGGATATGTAGGTCACAGGAGATTAGAATAGATTAACACAAGGAAAACTTCATTTCATTTAAAAAAGAAGATCATATGGTCGTCGTCTACCAAGTTAGTCCAAATCATGTCCCGGAAAACGCAAGGGTCAGAGATTTAATATTTGATGGGTATCATCGTATGGTGTTCCTCTTAAACGTTTTTTGCCTCTGGTGTTAAATTTGGCCCGCCCTGGGAGTTACTTTATTTATATGTATATACTGAAAACTGTTAACATCTCTGAAACCTCAATTCCAAGAGGTGTGGTATTTTGCATGAACGTAACATCATCTACCTATATTTATATAGACGTGTATAGTAAATATTTAAAATATTAAAAATAACCAGGGTCCGGGGTGTAATATTTTGTGTAAAAGATCATATGTCGGTCCACTACAATATTTGTTCATGTCAAAATCATGTCCCTGGGTTGGTTTTTATTCAGAAATCTAAACAACGACAGCAAGTTAGTATCTGTTCGGTTTAAACATCAATATCGATGATAAATCAAAACTTGCATTAACATTTAGTGCAATTAGTATTTGCTTTCTTTGTTTCTAAACCCCATCATTAGATATATTTTTAATTATATCCACAATTTCTAACAACACAAATCTTTTTATATAAACATAACGATCTCAACAATTTCCTTGTAATGTTTGTTTCGTATTTAACAAATATGAACAAAGTGCATCAGAAGGAGATCGTTATTATCAACTGCAATAAGTCTTCCGTAAATTACTACACGATTATGCATAATATTTCGTAGCAATATGGGAACTCAGTGTATAAAACCATGCTAGTATGACATTTTGTTCACTGCAGTGATCAGTGTGATTTATAATTTTAATTAAATCATCACATTGAATGGGCTGAATAAAACGGTATTTATTTCAAATAAGAAAATATATTATTTGAGCAATATTTACGACATACGAATATGACTTAGAAAACGTGTTAGAATTTCAATCCTCATTTTAATTTTCATCCATTTTACATATGTAAATGTTATGTTGTGTGATTAAGACTCAAAAATAGTAAGTACGACCACCGCAATATATTCTTGAAAAGTGTTGATAATACATGACATTTTATAAAGATTCCTAAATATCGTAATCTGTACGTAGGCTTACAAGACGAGGCAATTTATGACCTGATAAAGGAAATCAGTTTCTGTTTTAACTGTAACTGCTTTAGCCCTAAACCTTTATCTATACATTAAGCTTACTGATTTTACTACACGATATTACTCTTATTTCCAGTACTAGTTTCTTGGAAGCAATTATTTCCTTATTGTGTGTTTCCGATCATTTCGATAACATGACAATTGGTTGTGTTGATGTGGCGGGTTCTTGACCTGCTTTGAGGAGGTCGCATATCAGCTTTTGCATTTTCACAATATAAAAAGTAGGTTACTGCGTTTCACGACAATAGTTGGTTTTCTTTGTGCACTGTTTTTATGTAATGGTGACATGAGATTATTTCTTAATTCACTGCATTCATAAAAATCGGTAATGTGCGTATAACTCTTGCCATTAAGATTACCACTTGATAAAAAGGGATTGTGTTGTATACACACAGTATATATCATCAACATATTACTATTTCGTGTAATTGTATTATATTTTAACTAGATGCTAAAACATAAGCCGCATTAAACCGACATTCTTTGTATTATGCAAACTGGAATCCCAAACAACCGGCCTAATATATAAGTATTGCTCTGTGAAAAGGGGGTTTAATGCATGTGCGTAAAGTGTCGTCCCATATAAGCATGTGCCGTCCGCACAGGCTAATCAGGAACGACACTTTACGCATCAACTGGATTTTCGTGAAAAAAGTCTTCCTTTAAACGAAAAATGCATTAAAAGCGGAACGTGTCATCCCCTGTTTAGCCTTGTGCGGACTACACAGGCTAATCTGAAACGACACTTTACGCACATGCAGTTAACTCCATTTACACAGCGAGAGGCTCATATCTAAGTCATATAATATGACCTTAATAAGTATACATGTCCTTGGTAAACGTTTTGCATTCTAGTACGCTTTTTATGTCCACGTTTAGTATAATCAAGTAAATATGTACACATGTACAAATGTATAAGTATTTCAAATCCAGTTTGTGTATATTTCTAAATCAAGATCAGTCGATACATATGACGGCTGTATCAAAAAGAAGCATACACTTAGGGCGCAATATAAAACCTGTTGGTAAGTGTATTATAATATATTGTATAACACATACACACCGACAAGTGGTAATTTCGTGTCACATGATCATAGTATGCATAATATTTAAAAAAAAAAACGAAACAATATAATCTGACTAGTTCAAAGCTTTATTTTACCAAAACATTAAAGTTAAATACTATCTAGCCACTACGAATGAAGTATGGGTAATCCATTTGCGTTCCAATTTCATTTGATCTAATGTGAGTCTAATCTATTGGCATTGCACGGATTCGTTAAAACCGTCTTGCGTAATACGTACACGTCTTTTGTATAAACTATAAATGCAATATCATGTGTAGGCCTATTTGTATATCGTCGCTATTCCGGATATGAAGCACAATTGGAATTATGGAATGTGTTACAATAAAATTAAAATGAACATAAATAACCATATATATAGCACATATCATGAGATCATTTTCAAAACAATCACTTCTGAGTAACGACGAGTTAAAGGTAAAATGGCACATGTTATGTCCTTGCACTTACATATGGCACGTTTACGAGACAAGATTTTACATTGTATATGTTAAATCTTACAGTGGATTTTATAAAACCGCGAATAACATTGTTATAAACAGTGGAAATACAATTTCGCCAATGGAACAAAATATATTTTAAGCACTCGTGATAATTCTTAGACCATTATTTATGGTGTATTTAACAGTGCGTAGAATGAAAACATTGTCCAAAGCAAAGGCTGGATTTAAAAAAAATCCATATTTAGATTTTCTTTTCGCTAAATAATAGCATACGCCTTTTCATATAATAATATGGCACCATAGTTTACAAAATAAATGTGCCCGTTTGATAATGTTTTAAGAGAATAAACTAGCGCAAAGCACGATTTCATGTCCTGTTATCAACAAAGGTCAGTCGCTGCAAACGTGTGTATAGTTACTTTCAATATAACAAACATGCAGGTCTCATTAAATGCAACCGTAAGGTCAATCACGACCCCTACATGGAACACATATATTCTAATATGATAACTTACAATGCCAGCAATTTAAGAAACATTATGTACAGCTATGACATTATATACGTTACATGCGTCAAATTTAGTTAAACCTAACTACAACACATTGAACGAGAAATGTCTATACACGAACGGAAGTCGTTCACACAGCAATATTTAAGAAAAGAGTTTTAAAACAAAATTCGTGCTCAACGTAGTCATGTTATTTTTAGCACAATCTACACTGTACCCCGCGGACAAGTATCTTTGACGCCCCTGACAACTCGCATGGCGTGCTGTGAACTCTGTGCTTGGTCCTCTATCTGACGTTGCGTCGTGCAGACATCGAAGACGTATTTCGTTCCTGAATTTATATGTAATATTTAAAGATATGAAATAGTTGTATTGTATCGAACATATCAAATCGTCACACACATAATGCGTTAAGTAGCCATCTATAACGGGACGTGTATTGGCATTGTTTGTTTGAAACAGTGTGTCGACATTCAATATAATAAACATATTGAACTATTTTTATGAAAGGTGAGCTATTTTCATATGAAATCATTCACTCGTTCGTTTGTATCAATGACACATTCGGATTTACCTCCCTTCTGATAGATACTGATACTTATAATTCATGTCTGTTTTGATCTTCTGTGCATGATAAACATATTGAAAGATTTATAATGGGGAACCAAACGTTGTTCAATTATAAGCTGTACACGCATAGTAACGGGTTGATATTTCGCTTTTAAAAATAAATTGTGCAAAACTTAAGTCCGAGCTAATATGCTGAAAGCAGAACAAGAACTTGTCTGTAGCATACAAAGATATATAACGCTTTGAGCACTTATACACCCAGTGTAAAGGGAACACCACCACCACATCCACCGATGCCACAAAAACGCCTGTTTGTCTCTTTTTGAGACGAGAAACACTTTAAAGTTATACTAATTCACAATTATGGTATATGGTATAGTCTGTATCTAATTACAATATGCTTGAACATGGTTTATTTGTATGAGTAAACGAACGCATTTATCAACATGCGTATTTATCAATAACAAGTATCCCACCTATAAATGACTTCTCTGTCATATCCCTCACGCTCGCAGGCACTTCGTCGTCATGGTAAAATGTCCTCATCTCCCCCAGACTTCTGTAGGCGGCGTTTGCTTGATCGTTATCGCGCATGCGTACTTTCAAACGTTGTGGCGATTCTCCAACCCGGCATGTTTTAATCTCAACTTTGTTTCCATCTTGACTAATGCTCATCATCTCCGAATAAGGGATGCTGAAAGAAAACAAATAGTACAACTTATTTTATAATGAATAAAATCTTATTGATTATACCTGTACATGTATACTGTTTACAATATATTACTATTTATGTTGCTGATCTGTCGGTTTTATCCTATATATCATTAGCTTTTAGTCTGCAAACCTTTTATTGCGCTCGTGTCTGTGGTTTTCAATCTTCAGAACGGAAGAACCAATCAGCAATGCAATGATTCCTGACGTGTTTCCAGTCACGTGCCGCTCGAATCCATACAGGGGCAAAGTGGCAGCTAACTCGAGTAACTTCATCTGCGCCATTTGTGTACTCAGTTGGGACATTTTCTTGCAAAAATCCATTATCCTTTGTAAAACATCTTCGGGTACTTCCGTTTCTGGCGTCAGCATTTTACAATATGTTTCAAAAATGGTGTCCGCATTTGTATTTCGTTTACTGGTTGGTCCATGATGCGCCTGCGCAATGAGGGTGACCAGTTGGATAGCTTGTTCCTGTGATGATGGCTGAAGTGTGCCATCTCGAAGGTCTTGTAGTCCCTGTCTGTAGAGGTATGTCCTTGAAAAAAAGATGTCATTGCTCTGATAAACAAAAAATAAAAAGGAAATGTTTTTTACGTAATTTCCTTCTTAACGGATTTCTACACGTAGAAGTAATGTACAGAAATAGCAAACATATCGAGATGTCAAAAAGTTACAATTATTAAAAGAATAAAGATACGTATACAGGTATTTTTGTTTGCGGTTTATAGCATTCTTGCATTTAAATTACTTACAATAAGTATGAACATAACAAGATGTTTTTTTAATGTGCACAAAATATGTTGTTGTCTTTCTGCAAAAAGTCCTTGTATTTCCCAGATGAAAGTTAATGGGTATCGCTTTCATGTGATCTTTTCTCTAGGGCAAGTAGCATTTTAATTATACGATTCAAAAGCGTTAAGCAGACATGAAATAACGATGTCCTGCGTCGATGGGAAACTGATTTATTCAACTACCTTGTATTAACATCTAGCTGCTGAGGTTGTATGAAGAACTTTACTCTCAGGGATAGAGTGGTATAATTCTTCAGTTCTTCGCTGATCGCGTTTCGTTGATTGAGCCATTTGCATCGGTCACGAGGCAGACGTACTCGAATTCCAAACAAATCAGCATAATTTTGTAGTTTCAGCTGGATTAGAGTCTGAAAATGAGTGGTTGTAAAATTTCGAGTTTAAACTATTAATACTTGAACGTGTATTTTAATAAGAAGGCAATCTTAGTGAGTGGTTATAATAGAATTGTGTAATCACAAAACGTCATGCAATATGTCATCTTCCTAGCAATTGTAACCGCCCGTCCTCAGTACAATTAGCCACTTCCATCATACTCACACCACATGATCTGAGCATGTTCGCATGTAAAATTGTTAGTGGAAAGGACATCTTTAAGATCAGGTTTGAAGAAGATTAAAAGAAATCAAAGCTCTTTAAAGGTGGTTAGAAATTACCACATATCAATAACTTGAACAACTACTGTATACACACCTGGTCAAGTATTTCCTGTCCAACTGCACTCTCCTCCAAAGAAATCCATGTTTCTTTGATAAAGGTTTCTACCTTAAACTCTGGCATTTACAATCAAAACTGTGAAACATCTTTAAAGCCACACAACATCTTCAAACGGCATCTAATCAAGTTGTCTGTTTCAATGCAAAAGTGGTCCAAAGAGCAAGTGCAAACTGATAGCGACGGACTCATATCATCTCTTTTATAATGTCTTCTAAGTCATGTGATCGCCTTATTAACATGTTGCAACATATTTTTGTTGATGATTTCATTTGTTATCTATAAAAAAAAACTGATGGGAAACCGTGTTTATTTATATCTGTAAGTAATACACGTATATAAACATGTTTCACGGATATAACTCTTACCAATGCTGGACAACCATTGTTGTTGTGATTAAGCTGATGTTATGTTATATGATATCTATTTAAGTATTTGAAATAATACAAATTGCTCACTTCCATTGTGCAATTCTAGAAACCGTTTAAAACATTTGCTTTTATCGGTTGTGTTTTATAACGCCTCCAACATTCTATAATGAGTTCGAAATTATTCACTTAATTGATAAAGATTGATGTACCACACACAAATGAATAAATATCAGATTTAAAATAGAAAGATTTACAGTGAATATATAATGGGTTTTCCTTTTTTTTTTTGCTTTTTTTTAAACATGGACATGTTTTGAGGCTATTTTGTGCGTAATTTTATTGGTTAAAAAGTATCGTCGAACGACAACGTAATATCATATTCTCGAAAGTGCGGTTTCCCAGTGCATTCATTTTGTTATAAAATTAGCTGGAGTTGTACCCGTTTCTCCACGCTCGAAATAACATGTGTGCAAACGTACTCGGGAGTCATCAATTAACGTGAAACAAATGACGTCATTAACAAATAAGAACGTGTGGAGCGCATTTCATCGTTTTAAAGAAAATGCACATGTAACGCCAGTTAATGATTAACGGTTAATGGTTAGTAATATATGAAAACAATTATTGACTTGATGACAAAGATTATGATCTGATAAATACTGGTAGAAACATAGATTGACCTCTGCTTCGCGTCGGTCAATATGCCTGTAGTCAATAACTGTATAAGATTTTCATTTGTCGCCTCATGTTTACATGGTTTGCATAATGTGGTTAACTCAATGATATTATTAGCGTTTTTTTTTTCAAGACCAAAATAGTTATTACGAAAAAAGCACAACATGAAGGTCATGTTTTATTAACTATATAGGAATAGGATACATTTGATCAACTTGTAGGATAAAGAGATGTCGTTTTATACAGATTTCTTTAACAATTCGAACAACTCCGAAGATTTTATTTTATTAATCAAGTTCACTTCATTGAACATTATTCCATGGAGAATTCCAGAAAGGTAATGCATGTGCGCTGAATTTATCACAATTGCCTTGTTGGTCACGTTGGCACACAGTGTTATTATTTTCAAACTTGTATTCCCTTAATAGACCAGTGAATTCCTATATCGTATTAGTTGATATGTTTTTACAATGAATAAAACGTTTTTCGACAGTGTGAATACTTATCTCACTCTTCCATATTTAATTTCTTATTTGTGTGACTAAATATATTTGCCTTATCTTACGTACGTGAAATGAAGTTATAGTAGTTAACACACTTGCATTGTAAGTATGTACTCAACGAGATAATAGATCGGAAATGAAACTTAAATAATTAATTTTCCTTTTGAACAACTCATGCACATGAGTGTCATTAAGCAATTGTAATGAACATGTAATCATAGGCCGATAACATCTGAGTGAAGATACTATACGCAGACAATATTTTCGAAAAGGAGAATGTTAACTGATAACAGAGCAACAGGTTTAGATTCTGTACTTATCACAGATTATCAGTTTACATAACCTTTCTTGACCTTGCATTAGATCGAAAGAGCTGTCATGTACATGCATTGAGTTTCATTACAATACCTCAATCAATGTTCAAGTTATGGGTGGACAGTGCATTATAATTTAAGAAATGTTGATCGCACCTTTACAAACACAATATCCGGGCCTCGATATAAGATTTATACATATGAAGTTTGATATCAATACCTCTGCTAGATATTGAGTTTTTCAGTAGAAAAAAATGTTCGTATTAAAAAACGGTGACCTTATCACACATATGATCGAAAGCAAGGTTTCAATGCGTTACGTTACGTTTCATTTCAAATAAAAATGACATTTGCAATCTCAAGTGAGGTCTTTGAATTTGTATTTATCTCAATCCGTTCTTGAATTTAGATTGGGCATCGTTGTTCTAGTTTATGTAACAGTGACACTACGTGACCTTAATATACCACACATTATGCAATCATAAGTCAGGTCTTCATGGCAGACATCATCGTCTACGAAGGTTTCTTTGAATATCTAAAGATACGTTGTGGGTTATAATCCACACTGAAGGTTTTGCATGACAGAGACGACTACAATGCATCCGCCTCAACTACCGACGCGGAGACATTGTTCTTGGATGCGACACACCATCTCACAAAGTGTAACGTTGGTAGCTTGTTATATAAAATTGTTTTCCATGCTGGACAACATTATGATCCTGGAACTACGGTTAATGGAGTAAGTTTGGTGCTTATAGCTTAGTCCATACATTTTCGTTGCTCGTGGCAAAAACAAAATTAAATGTGCGTTAAAGGGTGTTTTTTGTATTCTGTACAATGATGTTAACGCCCTCAAATCAAGGTTGGCCGACCATACACGTTTATAGCTAATTAGGTTTATAGCTATTTATAAAATTTATTAAAACATATAATCTAGTGTGAGCATACTAGCTATGCATTCTGTCTGCATGCTCAATATGTACATGTGCACATAGTAATAACGATGGTAAGTGCTTCTTGAAGGGCTAAGTCAAACGATTATATGCATAATCAAACATTTTCGGACATAGTTTGCTATAGGTTCAGCCTCAGTATAGAAAAATAAACATAAGCCTTCAAGTCTTGGTCGATTTTATATGTGTCAACCAATCGATAACGTGAGTGCAGTAGTTCACTATCAATGTCTTATTAAAATGTCAAATCAACTTGGTTCATGAATTGCCAAAAATGTCACCACCTCAGGTGAGTGGCATGTTCCTTTTTAATTGTTATTTAATATAAAGAATCCCCTTTTGCTATACAGAATTACCTCTTAATGATTATGAAGTCATATATAGACTTATATTTTAGTCAGATCCAATACGCCAAATGTAGTACATGATGGCAATATATTTACATACATGACATGGCAAACCTATTACATATATTTGCATATCAATCAAAGCACACATCCTTTCTGAGAAGAATCTTTATCTAGATACTGCGAAATGATTGTATTCGTCGGCATGCAGATGCATCCATTAATAAGTTAAAATGTGCATATGCATTTATTAATGGATCCTTTATACTAAGGTTAAGTAATGCATATCATAAAACATTTGAATTAAAACATATTATCCTTTCGTCAGCAATATACAAACAAAATGTACATGATACGTTTTTGACCACTAAGTACACAATGTGCGAAGAAAAAAAAGATTTTGTGTCTATAATTATGTCTTTGATTTACCAATGGTCGTAATCAATTTCTTTAATAACACATATTTTGTAAGATGGACCCCTTGTTGCAAAAAGGTACCATGTGCCATTGAAATAAGAAGGCACTTTATACCTTTTTTGTACCAATGGGGCGCGCATAATGGAAACGTTTTAATTCTCCTTGCAAAAATGATGTCTTACATTTACAATTAATTTTATGGGGAAAAACAACACAAGACCAATACCATTTATGTAATATATTAACTACGACTATGGTATTAACCTTTATGTTTATGCACCTCTTCACCTTAATAGAAAGCGGCATATTACACTCGTACGTCTGTGCGAACAATCCTGACTTTGCTATAACTTTCCATTTATTGATGGGCTTTGAAATAACTTGGCACACACGTTAACCATCAAACGACGACGTGTTATGTGTAACACCATTCTCCCTTCTTCAAAGATCAAGGTCACAATAAGAGATCAAAGGTCAAATGACCATTCAACGGCTTGTTTATGACATAAGGGGAGTTTCAAGACAAAAGCGGAATGTGGAGCATCTGTGCCATAGGGACATATGTATTGTTGCTTATGTATTGGATAAATCGTCCAAAAAAATATCTTTGGTTTATGTAATTAATTTATGAAAAAGTGTTAACCATAATTTGATTTTACATGTATATCTGTATTAAATATACCGGTATTTGACTCCTTGTACAGTTGATTAACAACTCAAAATTGAAATTCGCACGTAGATGTTTGCTGACATATGTTTCTCGGCCTTTCTGATAGTAAGTAATACGGACATTACCAGGAATAGGTCATTATGCAAAACGAGTACTTATGACAAGGTCGTTCCAGATTTACCCACTACTATGAGTAACGAAATATAGGTTATTGCGTTTGAGACGGTTGTTTGTAGCATGATGCATGCATGGGACCATTTTATTCAAACATGGAAACCCAGATAAGCTGTGAGTGCAACGCAACTAAGTGAACTGGTATGCCCTGCCTGTTTTATGCGGAAACAATTAACTTAACATCTCATCCGGATCACGCCATTTTCATTTCTATGTGAATTGCGTTCAAGAAACCACAAGGTTGTCATTTGTCACTGTAATTCAATCATGCCAGTATCTTATGTTATTATTTGAATCGGTGTTTGCATGGCTGCTCAACGATGGCATGGAATGCCTCAAACTGTTCACGCTTTTATACACCGTGCAGAAAAACATTTCCATGATCAGATGAACCGTTCATTTAACTCAGTGTGTTAATTTAGGCTTACGATGGTATCCCTTTGCAACTCGTTTTGCAAATAATAGTATATTCTTAATACCGCCTTTAAATATCGTTTTTTTTTTCATAATGGGTTTATGTTCGTTCAAAAGTGCTTCGCAGTAGTGAATATCATAACTAGTATAACATGCATATGTACAAACTTAAGATCCCTCAACCATTCTTATAATACAACTGATAAATGAAATTCATAAAGCACCCCAATTAACATGTATTCACATGCATATAGCAGCATTAGGCAAACTCTCATTATCTAAACATAATACTTAATAGCGACCTTATAGTTATACACTTATGCATAGTCATAACATCTTTCATAATTCAGTTAAATATTTGCTACGTATCTACAGTTCAGTCACGAGAGTTTAAAACTTTAAGCTATCCTAAATCTCAAAGTTCTTCTAGCTATCATAAATCTAATACAATAATAGTGTTTTAAGTGTTTATTTCAAAAGTGTGTCATAATCCGTAATATATTTTGGTAAAGAATTCAATATTTCAGAATATACTATATTTCAGAACTATATAATGGATTGCCACAAATGTCACCACCTCAGGTGAGTGGAATGTACCTTTATTAATTGTTATTTGATATAAAGAAAACATTGCTGATCAGAGTTACATACTGATGGTTATGTAAAGTTTTGTAGACATATATAGATCTAGATACATTTTATTTAGATCCAATACGCAACATGTGGTACATGAGGACAATATATTAACATTCATGACATGGCAAACTGAATGTTTTTATATTTGCATATCAACCGTCATCACACATCCTTTATGAGAAGAATTTTATCTTGAAACTGCGAAATAGTAAATATTCGTCGGCATGCAGTCATAAATCGGTTAAAATATTAAAGCAGGTAACCTGCCATGCGCAGCAAATCTTAAAATATGACTACGAGTTCTTAAAATAATGTTCAGTTTCGGTTTCATATGTGAGTCATTTCATTTTACATACACTTAGTAATTCGCTTTATGTTTTTTTACTGAGACATAAATAATGTGTTTTTGTGTATACTTGTACACAGTTTCTTTATCTATTGCAATATTGAGGTATAAAACGGACGCATTTTAATATTTAATTAAAGTAAAACATACAACGACTATGAAGAAGTGATACTCAAATGAAATTTTGCAGTTTGCTTTGTGAGGCTATGAGTTTAAATTTTATGTACACTTCAATGCGTTATGAAATAAATGTGGGTCATGTTTGAGGTTTGGTTTGTGCGCCGTTAAGCCGTTTTTAAACCTCCAGGGCTGTGCTTTGCATTGACCGTTCCATATCGGTGAACCCAGGTTTTCGAATGTGTGTGTGTGTGTTCAAATGCATGGCCATTGGTTACTTGCTTTAAATAAAGGGCCTTTAAGTTGAAGATAAGAATGATCTCCAGCTGATTGATATGAAGTTTCACTTTGTTTGGTATTATGTTTTCTTCAAACGGATCATTCTAAAATGCAAGGAAAATAGTTAGATCAATGTCTTAATTAACTATGCGTAATGCTACCGGTTTCTCGGGTAAACAGTTTTTTTTTTAATTTGACTTCGAAACGACTAACATCAAAAGAAAAGTCAAATCATTTCTCTTTAACATGATACGTCCTAATCAGACATTCTGTTATACGTCAACTTCAGTGATATTAAGCTCATTTATTGTCCACTAAAGTACGGACAAAACTGAATATGTTAAAGCATGTGATGTAAAAGCAAAGTTAATTTTTGTACTATAATAACTGGGCTTGACGCGGTTATGTGTCTATTAAATCAAGAATACACTGTTTCGCATTAACCTAGCTTGTTGAATAGATTATTAATTACAGTTGTCTTACACATATACAAAAAGAAAACAGTTGTTTAAACCATATGCTTACCACGAATCGTGTTATGTATTATAGAGTAACAACTATGTTCCTAAATATATTATTAATTTGCTACGTCTGCATGTCTATTCTAGGTTTATCTTGACCATGATCGTATAGACGTAGATCCACACATTTAGTCAAGTGGGAATCCCATTGACGTTTATAAATAGTATTGGCATATTATTAAGTGGCACGTGTGACCGACATACCGAATATTTATACAAATGCATGCGATATGGTTAATGTGTTGCACAACACGTTGCATTATATACAGAAGTATTAATTTCAGTTCATGGTTGTAGAACGCTCACAAGGGATGAACAGAATATTTTTCTATAAGATAATATGGTAATAAGCGTTTTTATTAAACATGTGAACATTTGAACCATCAATTAGTTTTCTTGAAATACATTGGCTGTGCTTTATTAATTTTAGCTACACTACTTGTAACATACATGTTATTATAAAGTAGATAAAGCAATCACATTGAAGACAAAACAAGACAAAACTATCAACGATATATTCGCATCAGACACCTTGAACCACTATAGTTGTCGCCAAAATAATAGCAAATAATAGTGACATTTGCAAATAAACACATGGCGTAAATAGTGTTTTTGCAATACAAAATATAGTTTTTCCTTGATCCACTTCTGTGCTGTCGCGGTTGGCGCAAAAAGTACGGTCGTGACAGAAATTACTCTACG
The DNA here is from genome assembly GCA_007657795.1 of Dreissena rostriformis. NCBI lineage: Eukaryota > Metazoa > Mollusca > Bivalvia > Myida > Dreissenidae > Dreissena > Dreissena rostriformis. The sequence goes on along the minus strand of VMBQ01002475.1, from coordinate 110,697 downwards.
ACAACGTTATATAACGTATGTGATCACAAAACATTCGACAATCAACGCTGATACGATGTTTGCACTTTCATAGTTCTAAACAGACAGCTATATCATTTGTAAATTTAATTTAATTTAATATATCAACAAAATAGGTTTTTATCCCAATAAGCAGTTGTATTTTAATAGTTTAAATCAACAGACAGGCGAACTGTGATTTTCTATTTAATTCTTTCTTATGTTCGGTTGCGATCATGCAAACTTATCAACTGTCCAAAATATCTTAACACAAACTTAAATGAAAGTCAAACTCATTCTAAACTGTGTTTAACCCATTTATGACTAGCGTCTAGAAAAAAGACCTTGGCAAACAGCGAAGACCCAGATGAGACGCCGCATGATGCGGAGTTTCATCAGGGTCTGCGCTGTTTGCTTAAAGGAACTTCTGTAAGAAATATTCTAAATATAGTAATAAATATACTAGACATCCCTAATTTTGGAAATAAATTGATCCAATTTAGAAGGATGGGAGAGTCCATTACGCATGAATGGGTTAATAAAAACGCATTTCCCAGCTCATGATACAACTTATCTACTTAACTATTAATTTGAATTAAATACATAGAAGCCAGCAAGTATTCCGGTTACTTGGAGGTATCCACATATGGATACTAAATCATCGTTTTAAAGGTTCAACTATGAATTAAGTACTAGTAAGGTTAATTATAATTTATACAAACAATGAAACTCCAGGAACATCACCAGATGATTACTTTCAGTTACATTTTAGCTAGTATCATAAGATTACAGATATTAATAAAACACTGGTCAAATGATTTAAGCTGGGGGAACCACCTTGGAATGGTCTATTTAATGCAATTGGGGCTTGAACCGATTTGATTAGCCGCTTAACCTCACACTGAGCCCAGAATAGATACCCAAACATACCATTTAATCACAAGAGTACATGTGAAATCATAAATATGACGAGGAAGTCGTAATTATTTGTCCAAAATGTAACATTGCATATATTCAGAAGGGTAATCACATGATGTTCAAAAGGAAATCAAGATAGTCATCTTTTATTTGAAAATGAATATATGTCGGGAAAAGTAAGTCTCTGCAAAAAGCTTCGAGTACAAATAGACTTTTTCACTTGAATTGTGACATTTTCCTTGTTCCTCGTCCCTTGCTGCTTGTGTCGGACACTCCATGACAAGGATTTGAAAAAGGTTATGCATCGGACAAAAGTTAAGAGTACACATTTTAAAAACTTAACCTTTAAACTTTAATTGTGTTGAGGCTAATGATGCGCTCGAACAGCAAATATGTTTTTATTTGATCGAAATAATTTTCCTCGAATAATAGACAAGACTATATATACTACTGATGAAAATATATGTACGATCTGGGATAGTGCAATTTTATTTTCTACTTTCGAATTTGACTCAGCATGTGACTAAGCGGCATTGCATTTTCATCAGATTGTGTTCTTCGGTCAAATGTTTGGGTACCAACTCAATCATTTTGGGCAATAGGTGTCAAACAGGTATATATGAAAACGTTCAATGACTAAAATGTTGAATAAATTTCGCTCCGTAGCATTTTGGTGCAATGACTTTTACTGAGATTAACATATTTACTAGGTATTATTGTGTTAATTTACCGGTGTTTTTGTTACTACGCCGAATAATTTGGCAGCACATTAGATTCGGAAATAAAACCAATAAACATTATAAATTATTATCACTCGATGTTTTACCCATTCGTTGATATATATTGTGCATATTTAAATGCACAGAAAGTTACGATTTCATACGTAAATGATTCATGTTAGACTTCCAGCCTGATTTAAATCTAAATTTGTCATCCATTGGGCATCAGTTGCACAACAGTTCGCAACAAAAAGCATGCAAAACTAAAAAGAAACGCAACGGAAAGCACATGCAATAAACATCACTAAACTCGGCTGATCTTTTTGAGCCAATCAATGCGGTGGATTATCACTTGACCTAATAGGTGAGGTTTATCCTCGCGAAGGTAGACATCGCGTTGGCAAAGACTTTTGTTTGCGAAGGCAAAGGAAAGTAAACAAGGACATTAAAGTGTCTAAAAATGTAGGTTACTACGTTGTAAGTCTAACTCGTTTGAGTCCGATAGGTTTACACTATATTGTTTTATTCTTGTCGCTGAAACAATTGGATTAACTAACGTTTTTTTTAACTCATTGTTATTGTATATTGCACCAAATGGTCAATGGTTATATAATGTATGAACGAATGGGTAGTTTACTATAACCTACTGTGCAGTATTCATGGAAACCCAATAATCTGATCGAATTATACATCTTACGAATTTGTAACAAAAGAAAGAACAAACAGTTGCCAATTTCGAGTTCAATTATTTAGTTAGTTTTTCACTCTCCAACCATCCGTATAGCATATATTATTCTAATTATTTATGTGTATAGTTTGTTTAAAACGTCTCTTCCTAAAATAGACTCCAGTAAATGTATGAATGATTGTAATATTGTTATGCAATATGGGAACCCATATAAAATATACACAACACTGTTGAAGTGACGTTCCCTTCATTCATAATGCCGCTTTAGAAGACTTTGTCAGTTATTACTGTAAACCTTTTTTCGGTAGCCAGGATAACCATTACATATTATATTATCATCTGTCCACTGCAGAGCTTTCTGTTAGTCATAACTTTAATTCATACGTATTTTTGTTCCCAAAACCATGCATACACAAGAAATAAAACTATACATATTTCATTAAACCAAAACATCGAACAATGACTTTGGACATTTGTTAAATGCCTAACGTCATTTAGACAATTATTATTTTCATGGTTTTGAACTATTATGTAATAAAGACTAAATAGAGAAGATTGTGGGAAAAAACAACATCTCACGATATTCAAAACATACGCTGCTAATACGAAACGGTTCAACGAAAATGTTTTTATAACATGGTCCACATATGTTGAGACCTCTCAGTACAAGTCACATTTCAAAAACGTTTACACGTTGTAAATTAGTCCCGTTCTGAAACTGACAACTAGTTTTGTTTTCAGATGGGTAAAGGACTCATGTTCAAGTTTTTCACACTTGCTCTTTGCACACCTTGTTACGTACAAAATTATGATCATATCTCAACGATTGGTCAAGGTTCGAAATATAAATATAACTCCAAATGCGTCAACAGGAAAGAATGTTGGGGCATAGAGTGGTTGTGTTTAAGATGGCGTATGTGAATATGACTGTTATCATTTTATATTTATACATATGACTACATATTGGCGAGAACGGGATGATGATGATTATACAGAAAATATACATGTTTTGACTAGATGCTTGGAATGCAAGCATATAGCGATATATTAGAAAGCATATCTAATACATTCACGTGATAAAGTCCTACATTTAAATTGCGATTTCATTTATTTGTTTTGCGCCTAGTGTGCTTTATTTGCATCAGTGTACTGTATAATGGTGCACACGTCAAAATGTATTTATTCTTGTAAACCAGTGTATTGATATAACGCATAGTGCTAGTCGAACCGTTAAATAATTCCTTGTATGTACCTCGTTTAAATATTTGTCAATAAATAAAAATCATTGAGCTGTCCGTACACGACATGCATATATAAGACAGTAGTGTTCTTTGTTGTATTTCTAATCATCTTCGATGGGTTATATGCGATTGTTATCATTTATCAATATTTAATGTTCCCAATGTTAAGATAAGTATTTGAATGCTATAGGAACTACTTGTCAAACTGCATATATTATCAGAATTTAATTCATTGTGAACTGACCATCGAATGATGAAAACTACTGTAAAAAAACAGTTATATTTAAACTAGTTTGAGATGAGTTAACGAATGTTTGTATTTCTTGATACACAATCTTATTTTAAAGGTAAATAATTTAGAAAAATATATCAACGCATTGCTAACTAGTTTACATTGTTTTATTTCACTACAAAGAGTATTAAATTGTATAACATAAAACCAAGAATTATTTGCATATAAATGATTTGGCATCGGGTTGATTTAACTCTATTGCCCAATATGTAGTAAAGTACGATTATAATCACTTTAAATGCTTTCGAAACGAACGATAATTTGCATAATGTGTTATTTCCGGAATGTAATTAATGTTATCCTGAAATGTGCTAAATAAAAGTATCAACAAACATAACCACATATGCAAACATGTCGTGGGATCATTTACAAAACCATCTATCCCGAGTTTCTAAGACAAGTAAATAATAAAATGACACATTTAATATAATTAAATGTAATATTGCACTTTAATGAGGCAAGCATACATGGAAGCATCTAACAGTGTAAGCTTTCAGACAGACGTAAGATTGTTATCAACAAGGAAACATATAATTTAAATATTGACAACGGAAACAAATAAATAGTAAAATTACAGTTATGGAAACATATTAATAATCATTATATGTATGAACCAGGAGCTTTGTTATTGAAAATGTAGTTCATTGAGTATTTAGAATAAAGACAAATTGTTAAAACAAACGATAGTGAATGTGTTTAATATATAATTATTTTCAACTTAATAAAAGCATATATCCTTCGTATATTAATATAGCACCACTGTGCGTCTTGTAAGAATTGTTTTAAGAGAACCAACAAACATAAATAGTAAAATTACAGTTGGAAACATATTCATAATCATTATATGTATGAACCAGGAGCTTTGTTATTCAAAATGTAGTATATTGTGTATTTAGAATAAAGACAAATTGTTAAAACAAATGATAGTGAATGTGTTTAATATGTCAACAAAAAGATCGTTCAGTCAAATGCATTCATGTATAAAAACACACACCTATCTTAACTTTCACAAAAGCACAAAGTCTTATTTAATGCAATCTTAAGGCAACCATACAGCGTATACGTTGATATCTATCAATCCGTCATCATCTGACACATAACTAGGGCAATGTAAAGACCATACTTATATGGCGGAAATATCAGGTAAAAGCTAGGTTCGTCAGATTGCAATTTTCACCTTCATTGGATTTTCGTTAAGAAGAGACTTCCTGTAAACGAAAAATACAGTAAAAGCGGAAAGTATCGTCCCTGATTATCATGTGCAGACTGCACAGGCTTATCTGGGACGACACTACGCACATTATGCCCCGTTTTCCAAGATCGAGTTTCATACTATGTGTTATTATCGCTCTTTAAACACTTGCTCTTTAGTTGCACCGATGTTCTTTTTTGTGTGAATTGTATAACTTTATGCAAGACGTGAAGTTACTTGCCCAATGCAGTATACATTATTTGTAGGGTTTGTTTCGTAAAAGTTACAGTGCGACAGTTTTTAAGAAAACTTGAGTTGTAACTGAAAACTGCAAGTGGGACTCATGTAAACATAACAAACATTAATGTCGGCTTAACTAAGCGTTGATTGTAAAACGGGCATTATTAGTAATACGCCATAATACGTCTCTGAAAAGCGGTCCTTGCGGTTTGACAAGGCCGTCCAAACGTTATATGATACACAGACATGGTTGTTTTCATACATGACATCCCAGGTAAGCTACGTACAATGCACCAAATACCTACATGTTTTTTTATGCAAAGAACATCCTGCGAAATTAATTGTTGTTAAAAACCTCATGTGGATCACGCCATTTTCATTTCTTTTAATTCTGCGTAAAACAAATCATACGATTATTTGCGTCAGTGTTTACATGACCTACATTACGAATGGCAGTTAAAGCAAAACCTTGATTTACTAAATAAAAGGTTCTGTTCTATAAGTGTGCTGAAACCGATCAATCGCACTATTGCACAGATTCGATGACCGCATTACCAAAATAGTCTACATTACAGAGGTACGTTAACATGAGTACATGTGATTGAAATACGAGTGTGTGGTGAAAGGCGCGATCCCGGGATATTTTCACGGTAACAAAAATAAAAAATAAAAAATTATTTTTAAAAGGGTTTTTTCCGGTTTTATGCAGTTTTTGATCCATACACATATTTTTTATTTTTTAAAATATATTTTTGTTTAAATATTCATTGAGTACGTCTACCAGAAAGCATGTTTTTCTCGATGTCGTTTCTAAAAAAAGGATCAAATATATCCGTCAAACAATTGCACACACGCTGTGTTGTTCCCAAGCCTTGAAATATGTGTCGTGTTCTGAGAAACTGGACAAAATGCATGTGCGTAAAGTGTCATCCCAGATCAGCCTGTGCATTCCGCACAGGCTAATCCGGGACGAAACTTTCCGCCAAAACTGGATATTCGCTAAGAAGAGACATCATTTTAACGAAAAAATCCATAAAAGTGGACAGCACAGGCTAATCTGGGATGACAATTTACGCACAAGCATTATGCCCAGTTTTCTCAGAACACGACACATATATGCAAAAGAACAATAGAACAGAAAGACAATAGTTTTCACAATCAATACTATGCAACTACCGCTCCAACAATAAATGTTCAAAACATAAGCGTTAATAAAACTAGACCACGTGACCTTAATGAGTCGCAAATCAAACAATATGAATATACGATGTCTGTACATAATATTTAGTTTCGGTTTAAAGTAAATGTAAATAAAGTCATTTTCGCGTACGCTTAGTCATTAGTCATATTATTTTCGCGAACTGATTAATAACGGATTGTTCAGTGTATTATACATATCCGGTTCAAATGGGAATATAAGAAAAATAGAATATTATAATGCGTGTCATATGATTTTGTTTTCACATGAGCGTCTGCGTTACATAAGTTTTAATAATAACACCGACCGATTGTCTTGTTTAGACATTTCTTGTTTACAGTCACCAGTAATAAGTAGACATAGTTAAACTTCAGTTGTAGTGATTATGATTGTAAATGTATAATGCACTCCATGACTTCGTATTCTGTGCATTTACTTCGAAGGCGTTGTTTCTCGACGTCTTAGTAAGGAAATATGAACGCACTTAAGATCTTTAGCTATATTTAAGCAATAGCGGAAGCCCGATTAAGTATAAACGTATGTTATGTAGAGGACCACATGTAACCTTCGTACTGAATTTTAATTTAAAGAATGCGTAATGAAGGAGGTGTTTTTCAAAGTATTCGAGGCCTCGAAGAATATTTCAAAGAAGTACGACTATTGAGCTTAAAGATCATTCTTTCGAATGTAAACTGTATACAGTTAACAGTACATTATTATCAAACCTCTGTCGAGCCGGCTAGCTGAGTTGGTAGAGCGGTGGATTACAAATTCGACGGTCACTGGTTTAATGCCCGACCCGACCACATAACGTGTGTGTGGACTGGTCATTAAATCCTTTCTAAGTAGATGTCCCGCTGTTTTTGATTCAAGTTTGGCGTTTGTCAGTTTTTGGCATAAGAATGTGCCAGAATGTACTGGAATATCAGTTAAACCTGGAAAAGTGAGAGTTGGTTACTTTCCGCCGTAGTATAACTTCAATACTGTTGAAAACGGAGATAGACCCCTTCCCTCCCCCAAAAATAAAAAATAAAAAAAAATAATAAAAAAAAAATAATAATAACACCCTTAAGTGACAGCTACATCATGTCAAAATAAATTTACGTTTGTGAATGAAAACAAATATCACCATTTATTTGAATGTAGCTTTCCCCGAATAATTCGAGCTATGCTACTCAAAAAAAGTTTCTACTCAATAACTTGATTCCGGATGGAGGTTTGTATATGTACTCTCGTTTATAGGCAGCTTACATGCAGAACTAGGTTGGGATTGCATTTGGGGCAACTAAGGTCAAGGGCACTGATATTAAAAATAGAACAAATAGCTTCCGCTTAATNCTCCATGACTTCGTATTCTGTGCATTTACTTCGAAGGCGTTGTTTCTCGACGTCTTAGTAAGGAAATATGAACGCACTTAAGATCTTTAGCTATATTTAAGCAATAGCGGAAGCCCGATTAAGTATAAACGTATGTTATGTAGAGGACCACATGTAACCTTCGTACTGAATTTTAATTTAAAGAATGCGTAATGAAGGAGGTGTTTTTCAAAGTATTCGAGGCCTCGAAGAATATTTCAAAGAAGTACGACTATTGAGCTTAAAGATCATTCTTTCGAATGTAAACTGTATACAGTTAACAGTACATTATTATCAAACCTCTGTCGAGCCGGCTAGCTGAGTTGGTAGAGCGGTGGATTACAAATTCGACGGTCACTGGTTTAATGCCCGACCCGACCACATAACGTGTGTGTGGACTGGTCATTAAATCCTTTCTAAGTAGATGTCCCGCTGTTTTTGATTCAAGTTTGGCGTTTGTCAGTTTTTGGCATAAGAATGTGCCAGAATGTACTGGAATATCAGTTAAACCTGGAAAAGTGAGAGTTGGTTACTTTCCGCCGTAGTATAACTTCAATACTGTTGAAAACGGAGATAGACCCCTTCCCTCCCCCAAAAATAAAAAATAAAAAAAAATAATAAAAAAAAAATAATAATAACACCCTTAAGTGACAGCTACATCATGTCAAAATAAATTTACGTTTGTGAATGAAAACAAATATCACCATTTATTTGAATGTAGCTTTCCCCGAATAATTCGAGCTATGCTACTCAAAAAAAGTTTCTACTCAATAACTTGATTCCGGATGGAGGTTTGTATATGTACTCTCGTTTATAGGCAGCTTACATGCAGAACTAGGTTGGGATTGCATTTGGGGCAACTAAGGTCAAGGGCACTGATATTAAAAATAGAACAAATAGCTTCCGCTTAATAACTTTAGTCTGAAGGAAGGTATTATCCTGTAGTTTTCTGTATAAATTCTATTCTGATAAAATAAACCACAAGGTTGCCATCTTTCACTGAACTTTAATCATGCGAGCATCTTGTGTTATTATTTTTATTGGTATGTGCATGATTGCCTCAATGATGGCATATAATGCCTTAAACTATTTACACGCATTCGTACACCAGGCAACAAAACAATTAAATGTTTCGATGAACCGTTGATTTAACATTTAACTCAATGTGTTCTTTTTGGCTTACGATGGTATTTTGTTCATAATGTGTTTCGTTTTTAAAGTGCTTTACATACTCATATATACAATTTATAAATATTATAACATGCATATGTACAATATCCCTCAACCTTTCTTATAATACAAATGATGCATGATATTCATAAAACACCACAATTAAAAGTCATTCCCATGCGTCTTTCAGCATTCGCATTATGCAAAAAATCAATACCGAAATGTATCACTTCAAAGCGACCTTTTTTACATACAAAATGCATAGTCAAAACAGCTTACATAATGGAGTTCAGTATTTGCTGTTCATCGACTTTTCAGTAAGACATTTGAGGACTTCATAAATCTCGTTTTCTCGATTTAAAGCCATCATAAATCAGCTAGGTCTTCTTTCTATCATCAATCTCCGTATGTAATAGTATTTTGAGTGCGTTGGTTTACTTCACAAGTGTATCACAGTTCTTAATCGATGTCTGTCCCACCTTATGGAGTCACTAAATCGTAAGCTCAAATGTGGCTTGTGTACTTCTTAAAAGTTATGAATGCATCTTAAAGACTCAACATGCAAGTCTTTGTAGGTTTGCGTTTTAATTTAAAACTGTTTTGCACGCGTTGAAGTTTTATACCTCGCACTATAGATTTATTTTACAACATCCTTAATTAAAAGAGTTCAAATGCACATTCTAACTAAATCATTGCAATCAAATAAATCGCAACAAGATACATATCAATGCCAAGAACGAACATTTTCAAAGATTAAGTAAAGGGTTTTATTTTATTTAAAAAAATTAAGCCGGGCTTAGTTTGCATGTAAATTAGCTACTTATACACTGTTAGCGCTATAAGTCCATCTTAACATATGTTAATTTTTTCTATTTGTTATATCAATGAAATTGACCTTGATCCGACTTGCATCGGATGATTCCAAGCTAGATCTGTATGTAAGCTACCTGCATACTTTTTCTTTCAACTTAACAACCAAACAGAAAACAAATCGAATGTGTTTAAGCGCATTTCATTTTTATATACAAATATGCATAAAATGAAGCCCATGATATATTGTAATTATGTTCCTCAATGAACCCCACTACTACGTCTTCTGTGATTTCCTTTGTCTGGATGACTAAGCAATGATGAGCTATATCAAGTTAAGTGGGAATCCCGATTAAGTATATAAATATTTTTGTAAAGTGGCAAGTGTGACCTACTTACCGACTTTTGATTTAAAAGAATGCGATATGAATAATATGTTATACAACTCGTTGCATTAACTTACCACAGAGTTCGTTTAGGTGAGTAGCTGTATAACGATTACAGCTTTAAATACAATAATGTTCTTTTGTAAGAAATTTGTGTATTGAGCGTTCGAATTAAAACTTTAAAACATCAATTAATTTGCTTAAAATACATTCGCTGCACTTAAGAAGTATTGGCTACATTACTTGTAACATACATGCCATTACAACGTTTATATAGCAAACACATTTTAAGAAAGAACAATACACAACTGTCAACTATTCATTCGCATCATCGAACTTATTAACTATTATAGCTGTCTGAAAAATAAGAGCAACGTTTATGTACGTTGAAAATGACCCAACGAAATAAATAGTGTTGTTCCAATATAAAATGAGCCGCGTCCAGCAAAAATTGGTCTTATGTCATATGCGGCCAACGTAGGTCCAGACCAACCTGCACAATCGCGCAGTTTGGTCTAACATTGTCTTGATGTCGATAACCATACTTCTTGATGTCGCTGATGTCTTTACAATTGTCGGAGATATTATAAATGTTAATCTTTGAAGTAATATTAACACCGCGTGAAAATTAACCGACTTCTTTAGAACTTAATTTGTTGTAAACTGATTATGTATTGATGTTAACGATCTGACTTCCATATTAAACTACTGTTTACAACCAGTCGTATCAACTATGTTTAGATGGGTTATAATATCAAAACGAGTATTTTTCTTTCTTGTTACACAATCCGATTTTAAAGAATAGATATTTTAGAAACATAAATCAATACATTGCTAACTGGTTAACATTTTTATTTAAATTCAACAGTTGTTAAGTTACATAACATAAAACAAAGGAGATTACAGTCTGACATTTTAGCATAAGGATGGAACATTGTATACATTTGAAACAATGTGAGAGTGGGTTATTTTGCTTCGAACGGATAGAACTCTATTGCACAATATGTAGTAAAGTACAAAAATACTTACTTGAAATGATTTCAAAATATAATAATGTGTATAATGTATTTTGCGATTTTTCCGGAATATGGTAAACTTATAATTGTTGAATATAACAATATCAATATACATAACCACATATGCACACATGTCATAAGATCATTTACAAAATAATCTATTCTGATTGCCTACGACAATACATAGTAAAATATACTGCAATGAAATATTGCAATTTAATGAGACAAGCATTCATTGTCATATCTAGCAGTTCCAACTGCTTACTGCAACTGTTAACAATCCATAACATTGTTGTCAACATGGAAATATTATATCATTTAAATCCTGATAATGGGAATAAATATATTAAAACTTGCAGCTATGATAACATAATTATTATAATTTAATTCGTAAACCAAAAGCTTAGTTATTCAAAGTGTAGAAACTTTTGTCGTCTTAATGAGCAAAAATTGTCAAAAAGATTGATATTGGATTTGTTTAATTTCGAGTTATTTTCAATTTAATACTAGCAAAATGTCTGCGTAAATGCAGTTTGAAAGCAAATATACAGCGTATACGTTAAACCCCAACAATAACTGCTCATTTGGAACAAAAAAGACCATGTGTATGCTTAGCTTAGGTAAAAGCTAGATACGTCAGATTGCATGGGAATATATCTATATATAAGCTTCCGTCGGTAAAATAACACGCGAACCGAAATACTGTTCTAAAGGAATTCGTTCGTAATATCTTCAGATTCTATGTCCATGTTTTGCCCATGTTACATTCTGCCCCGAGAACTAGCGTCTCTGACGTCCCTGACAACTCGCATGACGTGTTGGGAACGTTGGGCTTCGTCCTCTATCTGACGTAGCGTCTTGGTAACGTCGAAGACGTATTTCTTGCCTGAAATTTAGTCCCACGTTTTTCGAGTTTTCGTATTGTGTGAACACTAGATATTGTCGAATAACAAAACAAAGTGAAGTCTACAACACACCTTGTGTTCACCCGTGTTTCGGCTTATACATCAAAACATTAATATCCTGTACTCAGGATGCTTTCCAAACATTCATTAATAAAAGAAAAAAGTATTTTAAGAGATAAAACACTCTATTTTTAGGAATAGCACACGTGGATTTACCTCCACACTGTTGAACACGTATTTTAACAATTTTAAGTTGTTTTGTTTCCTTTCATGAAACATCAAAAGCATTGTAAAATTGTGTTGGGACTGATCACAGCGTCGTTTGGTTATTGGCTTCACAAGCATGGTTTAATCTTAATTATTTGTAATTTGACAAGGTATTACACGGTATTATACTTAATAAGGAAGTATGCTAAAAACAGAAAGGGACAATCCTTGTACGATACGTAGATCTTTTGCAATATGTCTTTCACATGCTTATTGAACAGAAACGCTTTACAGTACAGCAAGCGTATGTACAAGCCTTTTCTGACCTTTTTTTAGCGTGAGTATTGCCTGTGTTTACTAAACTGCCATCGCTACAACCACCGATGTCGCAAACTCTCTTGCATGTTTCATTTAAGTAGTTGATACTCACATGTATCGTATTACGATTAACTTATACGAATTAACACTTTATCGTACAGATTGTATTCAATTACAATATGTTTGCGAAATAATCAGTCATATTAGCAAATGAAATGCACTTACCAACATGCGAATTACTCCTGAACATGCCAACTATCACGCCTTTGAGTGACTGCTCAGTCATGTCTCTGACGCTCGCAGGCACATTGTCTTCATGGTAAAATGTCTTCATCTCAACCAGACTCCTATAGGCGGCCTGTGCTTGATCTGCATTGCGCATGCGTACTGTGAGAAGTGGCGATTCTCCAACCTTGCAAGTTTGAATCTCAACTGTGTGTCCAACTTGATCAATGGTCATTATCTCCGAATAAGAGATGCTGAAAGCAAAGCATATAGTTCAACTTATTTGATTTCCAACTGCATACACTTAAATACTACATGTATATTATTGACTTAAAGTTAAAATGAATGTCTACCTCTGTTGCTCATCGGTCGTTTTTTTTTACTATATATGTTAAACAATTCGTGTACATGCCTTTCATTGCACTCTTCCATGTCGTACTCAATCTTTATACCGGAAGGACCAATCAAAATAACCATAATTCCTGACGTGTTGCCAGTCACGTGCCTTTCAAATCCATACAAGGGCAAAGTGCAAGCTAACTCGAGTAACTTCATTTGTGCTGTTTGTTTACTCATTTCTGACATGGTCTTGTATAAATCCTGTATCCTGTGGAAGACATCTGTGGATAGTTCCGTTTCGGACTTCAATAACTTAAAATATGTGTCAACAATGTTGTCAAAATTTGGATTTCGTTCACTAGCTGGTCCATAGTGTGCCTGCGCTATAAGAGAGACAAATTGTATTGTTTGTTCCTTTGATGATGGCTTAAGTTCGTCTTCTTGAAAGTGTTGCAATACCTGCCTGTAGAGGTATGTCCTGAAATAAATATAGCATTGTTTGGTTTCATACATTAAAAGTAAAAATAATTAACTGCCCTTTCCGGTGTTTCAGTGTTTTGTTTGAAAAACTAAATTGCATACTTACAATAAAAGATTCATAAATAGAAAACATACCACGATTTCAACAAATAATAATTCTCGGGAAAAAAACTACAACATTTTCTTACGGTATATAACCCACCGGCCAGAATGTGTGTATAAACACTATAAAAACCAATTTCCTAACACAAAAATTAGTACCAACATTCTAATGTTGATCTGATCGTTGCTGTACACAATACTAAACGTTCAACATAAAATATCCTAACGTTGACAAATGTTTAAATTTTACCTTCCATTAGAATCTAGCTGTCGAGGATGTACGTAGAGCTTTACTCTCAGGGCAAAAGAAGTATAATTTTCCAGCTCCTCGCTTATCTTGTTTCGTAGATTCAGCCATCGGCGTTGTCCACATGGCATATACACGAGGATTCCAAACACGCCTGCAGAAATGTGTTGTTGTTGCCGTAACAGAGCCTGAAAATTGCAGGGTTTTAACTGTATATTATACAAAAACCTGTTTTGGAAGGCAATCTTAGTGGGTATGTTTGTCATTATACGATCGATTTGAACAAAATGTATGAAATACCTTTTCAAGTAACTCCTGTCCTATGGCACCGTCTCTCACCTGAAGCCATGAATTTTCTTCGCTTAAAGTTTGTATTTTATATGAAGATATTTTCACTAAATCCTTAAGCAGCTTTGATTGACACACGGCCGTATAGAATGACATAACATATGACCAAAGTGTGATGAAAAACAACAGTGGCCATCCCATGATGCGTTTCAATTTAAATTGACTTATGGAATGGCATTTTAACATGATTACATGGCAATAAAACATTTGTTAATGATCTCAACTGGAAAAAATTAAACGGGAACCCATGGATATTCGTCAATACTGATGACATACTCGAACTTCGAACCGGATAACACAATTTAAGACTTCTCAGAAAAAGTCGCTCTTCTAGAGCGTTTATACGATGTAAATAATTCAGGTTCTGAAGCTGACAACTAGTTTCGCTTTCAGATGGGTAAAGGATTCATGTTAGTTCTTACGTCGGGCACACTTACTCATTGTACAGATTGTAACGTACAATATAATGATACTACCACAACGATCGGGCCAAGGTTGGAAGTATGACTATAAATTCAAATGCGTCAACAGGAAATACTTTTAAGGGCATAGAGTGTTTGAGATGACTTGTGTGCATATGACTGTTGACAATTAATATGTATACATATAACAACAGTTACATCTATTTCATACATGAGTATTCCATGTTTTTGACTAGATAATTGGAATGCAAGTATATAGCGATATTATTTGTATTCTGCAAATTGGAATCCTCAATCACCGGTACAGTATGTCTAATAAATTCACATCATAAAGTCCTACATTTACATTGCAATTTTAATGTGTTCGTCATATGCAGCAGTATTCCAAAGTATGGTGCATACGTTCAAATATGTTAATTCTTTTAATCCAGTGTGTTCATATACTCCACTGATTGTATACTATAAATGTTAAAATTGTAATTGTCGAACCGTAACATTCTGCCTTGTTTGGTTTTTGTCAATAAATAACAATCATTGTGCAATCCGTACATGGCATGCATATATCAGAAACAAAAAGTGTTCTTAATTGTCGTGGATCGGTAATATGCCATTGTTATCATAATTGGTATGAATCAATATTTAATTTTCATAAAGTAAAGATAAGTATCTAAACTGATCATTTATTGATGTGACCAATCTGACTTCCAAATAAAACTACTGTATAAAACCAGTTATAGGAACTACTTTTGAATTGGTTATACAACCAACACGACTGTGGTATTCTTTCTTGGTGCACGTTTTAAAGGTTTAATATTTCAGAAAAAGAAATCAAAACATAGCTAACTAGTTAACATTTTAATGCTTTCAAAATGAACGATAATTTGTGAAATGAATTTTGCGCTATTTCCGGAATACAATAAACGTGGTACTGAAGTTTGTAAAATACAAATATAAATATACATTACCACATATTCAACATGTCATGAGATCAGTAACCAAAAATCTATCCTGCGTTTCAATGACAAGTTAATAGTAAAATGGCACATTTTATATACTGGCATAAAATATAGCACGTTAATGAGGCAATCATACATTATAATATCCAACACTGCAAGCTTTCAGAAAGCCGTTAGACTGTTATCAACAAGGAAACATATTATTGTAATATTGACGACGGAAACACAAATATAACAAACTGGAGTTATGGAAACATATTTATAATCATTCTATTCG
Source organism: Dreissena rostriformis (assembly GCA_007657795.1). NCBI lineage: Eukaryota > Metazoa > Mollusca > Bivalvia > Myida > Dreissenidae > Dreissena > Dreissena rostriformis. Next base: position 94,648 of record VMBQ01002475.1, on the reverse strand, counting down.
TGAACCAGGAGCTTTGTTATTAAATTTTTTATATATTGTGTATTTAGAAAAAAAAAACTAATTGTTCAAACAAATTATAGTAAATTTGTTTAATTTAGAGTTATGTTCAACTTAATACTAGCATATCCCCTTCAAATATTAATAGCGCACCTTGATGTGTATGGTAAGATTTGTTTTAAGACAAACCAATGACATAAATGTCAACAAATGACATCAAAGTCATTAATTAATAAATTCATACATCTATCTTAACTTTCACATTAGCAAAAAGTCTGATTTAATGCAATCTTAAGGCAAACATACAGCGTATACGTTGATATCTATCAATCCATGCTCATCTGACACAGAAAATAGGCCAATGCAAAGACCATACTAATATAGTGGAAATTTAAGTTAAAAGCATATCGTGCGTAAAATCTTTAGATTCTATGTTCTTTTTTGCCCATGCTTCATTCTGCCCCGCAGAACGTTCCGTACGTTCTTACGTTACGGACAACTTGAATGGCGTGTTGTGAACGTTGGACTTGGTCCTGTATCTGACGTTGCGTCGTGGTGACGTCAAAGACTTATTTCTTGTTTGAACATGTATACCCGCAAAATTGGTATTTGGTCAAAACTAGACATTGTCCACAAAACCAAACGAAGTCAACAACTGAAAACTTTGTTCACCCATATTTCAGCTTATGCATAAATTAATCAGTACACTGTATTCAGGATCATTAACATACATATATAACTTAAAGCAAATAACTATTTTAACAGATTAAACACTGTATATTGTATGATAAACCTCAATACTGTTGAACATGTCTTCTGACAATTTAAATGTGCTGTGTTTTCTTTCATGGTACATCAAAAGCATTTAATATTAAAGGTAAAGGCATGTGTTTATAGTCTGATTACTATAAATATTCAATCGACTTTGACATTTACCCCCCGATCACTGGGATATAAGTCGTCCGTTTACATTCGGCACAGTTTGCAGCCACGGCAAATTGGCTTATTTCCCTCACAGGTACCCATTTATACACCTGGGTGGAGAGGAGCAAGCGTGGGATTAATTCTTTGCTCAGAAAAATCCAGTGCCCTGAGCGGGATTCGAACCAGGGACCTTTCGATCCCTAGACCAGCATCCTACCACAAGACCACTGTCCCCATATTGTGTATGACTGATCGCAACGTCTTTGGTTAGTGGCTGCACAATAATTGTTTAATCTGTATTATGATTAATTAAGCTATTATAATGAAAAAAGCTGTAATGCTAGAAACAGAAGTTGACACTATATATATATATGTATGATACAAAGGTATGTTCTAATATTGTTTTCACATCATGATTGAACAGAAACGCTTGAAAGTTTAGCAAGCGTATGCTCAAGCATTATCTGAACTGATTGGGCAAGATTATGGCATGTCTTTTCTAATGGGAACACCTCTACCGCTGCCACCGCTAAAACCACCGGTGTCGCAAAAACTCTTAAATGTCTTATATTAGTTGATACACACATTTAACTGAATATGAATAACGAATACAAATAAACTTTTTATCGTTCAGTTTGAACTTATTTCTAGTTTGTTTGCGAAATGACGAGCCATACATATATAAGCACATGCAATGCACTTTCCAACATGCGAATTACTCTTGAACATTGTAACTATAACGCCTTTAAGCGATTGCTCTGTCTTGTCTCTGACGCTCGCAGGTACATCGTCGTCATGGTAAAATATTTTCATCTCAACCAGACTCCTGTACGCGGCCTGTGCTTGATCTGACTTGTGCATGCGTACTGTCAAACATCGTGGCGATTCCCCAACCTGACAAGTTTGAATCTCAACTGTGTGTCCAACTTGATTAACGCTCATCATCTCCGAATAAGGAATGCTGAAATCAAAGCAAATAGTTCATTTAATTTGATTCTCTATTGCAAAAACGTATATACACTATTATTTACTGTACTTGCATAATGTTAACAATTTATGTATATGTATGTTGCTAATTTGTCGGTATCGTCCTATCGATTTTAGGCGTTTAGTCAACAAACCTTGTATTGCTCTCGTGCCTATCGTATTCGATCTTCAGAACGGAAGATCCAATCAGCAATTCAATTATTCCTGACGTGTTTCCAGTCACATGCCGCTCAAATCCATACAGGGGCAAAGTGGCAGCTATCTCAAGAAACTTCATTTGTGCTGTTTGTTTACTCATTTCTGACATGCTCTGATACAAATTCAGTATCCCGTGTAAGACATCTAGGGATAGTCCCGTTTCTGACGTCAGAAACTTAAAATATTTGTCAATGATGCTGTCAAAATTTGGATTTCGTTCAGTAGTTGGTCCATAGTGTGCCTGCGCTATAAGAGAGACCAATTGTATTTCTTGTTCCGTTGATGATGGCTTAAGTTCGTCATCTTGAAAGTCTTGCAATACCTGCCTGTAGAGGTATGTCCTGGAATAAATATAGCATTGTTCGGTTGCATGCATAAACAATATAACTTAACTGCCCTTTCTAGTAGTTCAGTGTTTGTGTAAAAAATAAACTGTATTTGAACGATTAGAGATCAACAAATTGATAACATGCAACGATTTCATCAAATAATAATTATCGGAAAAACAAAACTAAAAGGTTTTTTAATGGTATATAACTCACCAGCCTGAATGTGTGTTTATACGATATAAAACAAATTTCATAACAAAACAATGAGTGCCAACGCTTTAATGTTGCCGCAGGCGAAAACTACGTTTGGCATCACTTTCATCTGATCTTTGCTACACACAATTCAAAGCGTTGGACAGAAATTTTCCTAACGTTGACAAATGTTTATATATTACCTTCCATTAGCATCTAGCTGTCGAGGATGTACGTAGAACTTCACTCTCAGGGCGAGAGAAGTATAATTTGTCAGTTCCTCGCTTATCTTGTTTCGTAGATTCAGCCGTCGGCGTTGCCCACGAGGCAGATACACGAGGATTCCAAACACGCCCAGAGAATGTGGTTGCTGTTGCCGTAACAGAGCCTGAAAATTGCAAGGTTTTAACTGTACGTATAGGAAGGCAATCTTAGTGTGTAAGTTTGTCATTAGACGATACTTTGAACAAAATACAGTATACAATACCTCTTCAAGTAAATACTGTGCAATGACATCGTCTCTCACACGAATCCATGACTTTACTTCGCTAATCTACTTTACACCAGGACATTTTCACTAAACAGTCTAGCATCTTTGATTAACAAACCGCCGTATAGAATGACCTATAATGATCAAAGTCTGTTGAAAAACAACAGTGGCCTTCCCATGACGCGTTGCAATATAATTGCAATTGACTTATTAAATGTCATCTGATTAACATCTGATGATCTCAACTGGAAACATTTAAACGGGGAATCCATGTGTACAATGTTTACAATACTTCGATGCACTACACACATGTCATGTAACGCAAAATATGGATATTCGTCTATACTTCTGACATAATCGAACTGAGAACCGGATCATCTTCTGATTCATTACAAAATAACATTTCATTGTGGACAACTTGCTGTGCAAACTTGAAATCTAGGTGAAGATGTTTTCTTTTATAGCGTACATTACTTGATTAACTTGTGTCATAGTTGATATATTTACCAAAGCTGGAAAACGATTGTTTTTCGAAGTCATGTATAAACGTCTACATTCATGTGGTGTTAGCAGAAAATTGTGCCTTTTTACTTTTTACAAAGTTTTACTCTCTTAACTGTTTTACGAAGTGCGTAGTTAAATCATAATAAACATTTCCTGATATAGTGTGATTTTGTTTCAATTTCCGATTACAAGTATCCACGTTAGTCTTCTCTTATTGTTCGACTCTATATTTGTCAGCCAATCAGTAACTTTTGCGCAGTAGTACTCGACCTAAATTTAATAAAACTGTCATAACAAAATGGTTCATGAAGTGCCATAAATTGTAACACATCACGTGCGTGGACTTTTCTCTGTATGACTATCGACTGATAAAAAGTAGACGAGATTGAGATGTCAACAGCCCTATCCATAATTTTCCAAACATATTTAATCTTTCTTTCTAAACTTAATTGTTTTGTGAATACATCTGGGCCAATCGTAATGGTTGGTTTCTTTTGCTCAGGTTTAAAAAAAAACTCAATCGTATGATATGCATGGACAGTTCGGAAACGACCACCCAATTCGTATTAAATGGTGTGTTTGTTTGTCACGTGTTTCTAGCATGTGTCTTATTGTATAGCGATGATAATAAGAATGATCTCCTGCTAACACTTCTGGAGTTCCTCTTTGTTTATATTTCAAGACATGATATATTGTATATCTTGGTCGTATTATGTTATGTTTGCATACAATTATGATAATTTTTATATTAAAATGTCAATACAAATATACACGAACATAAACATCTGCTCTAAAGATTAATATCTGCCAAACGGACACTGGTGCCTATTTGGATTACAACATCCTTTGTCATTTCCATGCGCTGATGTATTACATTACTTCTATTATTATTATTATTATTATTATTATTATTATTATTATTATTATTATTATTATTATTATTATTATTATTATTATTACTAGTATAATTATTATCATTATTATTATTAATAATATCACTTCTGCCTTAAGGGTGTGTCACAATGAGTGTTTAGTTATTGTTTCCAATACCATTCGGATATAGAGCAGTGACATCATAGACAACTTCATATTGTATGTTGTTGTTTTTTTCGCTTTTTAAACCGGTGCTGTTCAGTTGTCTTGATGTTCTTCATTGTGTAAATGTTATTACTTACACGCAAGGCATTAAGTAACTTGCCCAATAAAGTATACATTATTAGTCGGGTTTGTGTCGACAAAGATATTATGCGACAGATTTTAAGTACAGTTGAGTTTAAACTCAAAACCGCAAGTCGTACACATGAAAACATAACAAATGTGATATCAGCTTACAAGAGCGTAAATTGTTATACGGACATAACCAGTAATAGGCCATAATGCGGTTCTTAAAAGCGGTCCTTGCGGTTTGACAAGGCCGTCCCAACGTTATATGATACATAGACATGGTTGTTTTCATACATATTCCAACATTAACCCCAATTAAGGCCTACGTACTATGCACTTAATACCTACCTGTTTTACAGGGAACAAAAAAGTACTTTCCGTGAAATTCATTGACATGCGTTTGTACATCGCGCGGTAAAAAATGGTTTGTTTCTATGATCTATATACTTTACTTAAATGCTAAATTTAAGCTTAACATTGCATTGCTTTACGTCTCTTTTGTGTCAATTGAACTTTGTCGTTGATTTCTGGTTTCTTTTATTCATTCTAATGGTATATACATATGTAAACTATCACACACTCGCAATATAAACGACATGACACTATTAAAGGATGCATCAGCTTACTATAGATATAAACATTCTTAACCTACGTTTAAATAACCTACCGTATTTTATGCATGTTATTTATTACCTTTATTTTATTGCCACCCACTTCAATCTTGACACAAACAAACAGTTTGACTGCCACGGGACTGGAATTCCAGAAATGAATCAACGTTAACATATATTTGGGTCAATGCCATTTTTATTTACGTATTGTATCTATCTAAGTATTTATGTCAAATAATTTAAGATGCGGTTTCGGGATAGAGCAGGTCGTACGATATGTACTTTGTGGCACATAATTATGCAGATTGGGAAACTGTTGGGGAATTCAGTTCTAAAACCGATCAACCCGCACTATTAAACATATTCGATGACCGTATTACCAAAATAGCTTAAATTTAATACTGAGGTACATAAACATGAGTACATGATTTTTTATTAACAATACATTTTTGGTAAATATTTTGTGGGTTCGTCTACCAGAAAGTACGTTTGTTTAAATGTCATTAAAAAATGATCACATATATCCGTCAAACAAATGCACACACGTTTTGTTGTTTCCAAGCCTTGAAATAAATGCAAAAGAACAATACAACGGGAAGGCNTAGTCTAATCCGCTTATTGGTTTGATTGTCCGGGTATACTATTATTATTAAAAATAAAGACAGAATGGACAGAACAGAACACATCGTTTATGTCACTGTGTAAACATATTTTGTTATATAAGAGTGAACAGTATATAAATATTGAAAATAAAAACATAAGCGTAACATTTTTTTTTTCATACGATAAAGTCCAACAAGGTGTCAATATCTTTATTGGTAAAACATCAAACATTCATAACCTTTTATCGGGTGCCGTTTGTCCGGGTATACAATTTTATCGGGTGCCGATTGTCCGGGTCGACAAATTTATTGGGTGCCGTTTGTCCGGGTCGACAAATTTACTGGGTGCCGTTAGTCCGGGATTGCAAAAAAACACTGGGTGCCGATTGTCCGGGTGCCGTTTGTCCGGATACCGGTTGCAGTAACGTAAAACATGTATAAAGAGCGTTTGTTTAGTAAATAAATCGAAAACTAATCCGATATAGACATTTAAACACCTAAATTATAGTGCAAATATAACATATTTAGTACCGAAAAATGTACATTCATTAATATAATTTCCTCTTTATANTTGAAATTGGCTCAATGGTTTAGTAGAAGAAGATGTTTACAAATTGTTTACAGACGGACGGACGGACGGACGCCGGACGCTGAGTGATCACAATAGCTCACCCCGAGCTATCGCTCAGGTGAGCTAAAAAGCTGTAATGCTAGAAACAGAAGTTGACACTATATATATATATGTATGATACAAAGGTATGTTCTAATATTGTTTTCACATCATGATTGAACAGAAACGCTTGAAAATTTAGCAAGCGTATGCTCAAGCATTATCTGAACTGATTGGGCAAGATTATGGCATGTCTTTTCTAATGGGAACACCTCTACCGCTGCCACCGCTAAAACCACCGGTGTCGCAAAAACTCTTAAATGTCTTATATTAGTTGATACACACATTTAACTGAATATGAATAACGAATACAAATAAACTTTTTATCGTTCAGTTTGAACTTATTTCTAGTTTGTTTGCGAAATGACGAGCCATACATATATAAGCACATGCAATGCACTTTCCAACATGCGAATTACTCTTGAACATTGTAACTATAACGCCTTTAAGCGATTGCTCTGTCTTGTCTCTGACGCTCGCAGGTACATCGTCGTCATGGTAAAATATTTTCATCTCAACCAGACTCCTGTACGCGGCCTGTGCTTGATCTGACTTGTGCATGCGTACTGTCAAACATCGTGGCGATTCCCCAACCTGACAAGTTTGAATCTCAACTGTGTGTCCAACTTGATTAACGCTCATCATCTCCGAATAAGGAAAATTGAAATCAAAGCAAATAGTTCATTTAATTTGATTCTCTATTGCAAAAACGTATATACACTATTATTGACTGTACTTGCATAATGTTAACAATGTATGTATATGTATGTTGCTAATTTGTCGGTATCGTCCTATCGATTTTAGGCGTTTAGTCAACAAACCTTGTATTGCTCTCGTGCCTATCGTATTCGATCTTCAGAACGGAAGATCCAATCAGCAATTCAATTATTCCTGACGTGTTTCCTGTCACATGCCGCTCAAATCCATACAGGGGCAAAGTGGCAGCTATCTCAAGAAACTTCATTTGTGCTGTTTGTTTACTCATTTCTGACATGCTCTGATACAAATTCAGTATCCCGTGTAAGACATTTAGGGATAGTCCCGTTTCTGACGTCAGAAACTTAAAATATTTGTCAATGATGCTGTCAAAATTTGGATTTCGTTCAGTAGTTGGTCCATAGTGTGCCTGCGCTATAAGAGAGACCAATTGTATTTCTTGTTCCGTTGATGATGGCTTAAGTTCGTCATCTTGAAAGTCTTGCAATACCTGCCTGTAGAGGTATGTCCTGGAATAAATATAGCATTGTTCGGTTGCATGCATAAACAATATAACTTAACTGCCCTTTCTAGTAGTTCAGTGTTTGTGTAAAAAATAAACTGTATTTGAACGATTAGAGATCAACAAATTGATAACATGCAACGATTTCATCAAATAATAATTATCGGAAAAACAAAACTAAAAGGTTTTTTAATGGTATATAACTCACCAGCCTGAATGTGTGTTTATACGATATAAAACAAATTTCATAACAAAACAATGAGTGCCAACGCTTTAATGTTGCCGCAGGCGAAAACTACGTTTGGCATCACTTTCATCTGATCTTTGCTACACACAATTCAAAGCGTTGGACAGAAATTTTCCTAACGTTGACAAATGTTTATATATTACCTTCCATTAGCATCTAGCTGTCGAGGATGTACGTAGAACTTCACTCTCAGGGCGAGAGAAGTATAATTTGTCAGTTCCTCGCTTATCTTGTTTCGTAGATTCAGCCGTCGGCGTTGCCCACGAGGCAGATACACGAGGATTCCAAACACGCCCAGAGAATGTGGTTGCTGTTGCCGTAACAGAGCCTGAAAATTGCAAGGTTTTAACTGTACGTATAGGAAGGCAATCTTAGATGTAAGTTTGTCATTAGACGATACTTTGAACAAAATACAGTATACAATACCTCTTCAAGTAAATACTGTGCAATGACATCGTCTCTCACACGAATCCATGACTTTACTTCGCTAATCTACTTTACACCAGGACATTTTCACTAAACAGTCTAGCATCTTTGATTAACAAACCGCCGTATAGAATGACCTATAATGATCAAAGTCTGTTGAAAAACAACAGTGGCCTTCCCATGACGCGTTGCAATATAATTGCAATTGACTTATTAAATGTCATCTGATTAACATCTGATGATCTCAACTGGAAACATTTAAACGGGGAATCCATGTGTACAATGTTTACAATACTTCGATGCACTACACACATGTCATGTAACGCAAAATATGGATATTCGTCTATACTACTGACATAATCGAACTGAGAACCGGATCACCTTCTGATTCATTATAAATAACATTTCATTGTGGACAACTTGCTGTGCAAACTTGAAATCTAGGTGAAGATATTTTCTTTTATAGCGTACATTACTTGATTAACTTGTGTCATAGTTGATATATTTACCAAAGCTGGAAAACGATTGTTTTTCGAAGTCATGTATAAACGTCTACATTCATGTGGTGTTAGCAAAAAAATGGTGCCTTTTTACTTTTTACAAAGTTTTACTCTCTTAACTATTTTACGAAGTGCGTAGTTAAATCATAATAAACATTTCCTGGTATAGTGTGATTTTGTTTCAATTTCCGATTACAAGTATCTACGTTAGTCTTCTCTTATTGTTCGACTCTATATTTGTCAGCCAATCAGTAACTTTTGCGCAGTAGTACTCGACCTAAATTTAATAAAACTGTCATAACAAAATGGTTCATGAAGTGCCACAAATTGTAACACATCACGTGCGTGGACTTTTCTCTGTATGAATATCGACTGATAAAAAGTAGACGAGATTGAGATGTCAACAGCCCTATCCATAATTTTCCAAACATATTTAATCTTTCTTTCTAAACTTAATTGTTTTGTGAATACATCTGGGTCAAGCGTAATGGTTGGTTTCTTTTGCTCAGGTTTAAAAAAAAACTCAATCGTATGATATGCATGGACAGTTCGGAAACGACCACCCAATTCGTATTAAATGGTGTGTTTGTTTGTCACGTGTTTCTAGCATGTGTCTTATTGTATAGCGATGATAATAAGAATGATCTCCTGCTAACACTTCTGGAGTTCCTCTTTGTTTATATTTCAAGACATGATATATTGTATATCTTGGTCGTATTATGTTATGTTTGCATACAATTATGATAATTTTTATATTAAAATGTCAATACAAATATACACGAACATAAACATCTGCTCTAAAGATTAACATCTGCCAAACGGACACTGGTGCCTATTTGGATTACAACATCCTTTGTCATTTCCATGCGCTGATGTATTACATTACTTCTATTATTATTATTATTATTATTATTATTATTATTATTATTATTATTATTATTATTATTATTATTATAATTATTATTATTATTATTATTACTAGTATAATTATTATCATTATTATTATTAATAATATCACTTCTGCCTTAAGGGTGTGTCACAATGAGTGTTTAGTTATTGTTTCCAATACCATTCGGATATAGAGCAGTGACATCATAGACAACTTCATATTGTATGTTGTTGTTTTTTTCGCTTTTTAAACCGGTGCTGTTCAGTTGTCTTGATGTTCTTCATTGTGTAAATGTTATTACTTACACGCAAGGCATTAAGTAACTTGCCCAATAAAGTATACATTATTAGTCGGGTTTGTGTCGACAAAGATATTATGCGACAGATTTTAAGTACAGTTGAGTTTAAACTCAAAACCGCAAGTCGTACACATGAAAACATAACAAATGTGATATCAGCTTACAAGAGCGTAAATTGTTATACGGACATAACCAGTAATAGGCCATAATGCGGTTCTTAAAAGCGGTCCTTGCGGTTTGACAAGGCCGTCCCAACGTTATATGATACATAGACATGGTTGTTTTCATACATATTCCAACATTAACCCCAATTAAGGCCTACGTACTATGCACTTAATACCTACCTGTTTTACAGGGAACAAAAAAGTACTTTCCGTGAAATTCATTGACATGCGTTTGTACATCGCGCGGTAAAAAATGGTTTGTTTCTATGATCTATATACTTTACTTAAATGCTAAATTTAAGCTTAACATTGCATTGCTTTACGTCTCTTTTGTGTCAATTGAACTTTGTCGTTGATTTCTGGTTTCTTTTATTCATTCTAATGGTATATACATATGTAAACTATCACACACTCGCAATATAAACGACATGACACTATTAAAGGATGCATCAGCTTACTATAGATATAAACATTCTTAACCTACGTTTAAATAACCTACCGTATTTTATGCATGTTATTTATTACCTTTATTTTATTGCCACCCACTTCAATCTTGACACAAACAAACAGTTTGACTGCCACGGGACTGGAATTCCAGAAATGAATCAACGTTAACATATATTTGGGTCAATGCCATTTTTATTTACGTATTGTATCTATCTAAGTATTTATGTCAAATAATTTAAGATGCGGTTTCGGGATAGAGCAGGTCGTACGATATGTACTTTGTGGCACATAATTATGCAGATTGGGAAACTGTTGGGGAATTCAGTTCTAAAACCGATCAACCCGCACTATTAAACATATTCGATGACCGTATTACCAAAATAGCTTAAATTTAATACTGAGGTACATAAACATGAGTACATGATTTTTTATTAACAATACATTTTTGGTAAATATTTTGTGGGTTCGTCTACCAGAAAGTACGTTTGTTTAAATGTCATTAAAAAATGATCACATATATCCGTCAAACAAATGCACACACGTTTTGTTGTTTCCAAGCCTTGAAATAAATGCAAAAGAACAATACAACGGGAAGGCAATAGTTTTCACAACCACAACTATGCAACTACCGCTCAAAACTTCAATGTAAAAAAATAAACGTCTATAAAATTAGACCACGTGACCTTAATGCGTTGCAATTTAAACCATATTAATAAACGAGGACTTTACATAATATTTAGTTTCGGTTTCATGTATATGTTAATAACGTCATTTTTGCATTCGCTTACCTGGTAGGCATTAGCCATATTATGTTTGCGAACTGATTCATAGAAGATTGTTCAGTGTATATTATACCTATCCAGTTAATTTGGGAAGAGAAGGAAAATAGAATCTACGTGTACCCCTTTTTTGGGTCAATGCCATTTGTAGTTACGTATTGTATCTATCTTAGTATTTATATGAAATAATTTAAGATGCGGTGGCGTGATAGAATAAGTCGCTCAATCTGTAATGTGTGTCACATATGCTGGTTAGAAAATTGTTGGGGAATTCAGTGCTGAAACTGATCAACCGCACTATTGTACAGATTCGATGAACGTTTTATCAAAGCAGCATAAGTTACTTAGGTACATTAACACGAATACAGGTCCAAGTTTATTGAAATACAAATATAATTATGGTAAGAGGCGCGCTCACAGGATATTTTCATGGTAACAAAATCTAAAAATGATAATATTTTAAAACGTTCTCTCCTGTTTTACGCACTTTTTGTCCCATAAAACATTGTCTTTTATTATTAATAGATGTGTGTGTACAATGTGTTCGGGTACTTCTGCCAGAAAGCATATTTTCTCGATGTCATTTCCCATGATCAGATTGAGTTTATAGAGTTTATTTAACATACATTAGACTTTAAGCCCATGAGTACACACATATTACAACACAAAATATTTACAAATGGTCAATGAAGTACATAATTTTAAACAGAACGTTGATCAAAATCTTAATATAACACATTTGTAAACACTTTATCGTATTTTGTATTTTTATATAAAGTAGATGATAAATAAATAAAAGTACTCGGAGAGAAACTATTGATAATATGAGTCAGTCAGCTCTCAATTTAAAATCTTTACAAGCAAAAATGGATAGATTTCGTACACTTTATTTAATTGTCAGTCTATAAGAGGTCAATAAACTTGATCATGTTTGTGTTCTTCCAATAGTATTTATTTATGTACTTCTTACGTTAATTAATAAATATCGGGCATTCAAGTAAAAATGAAATTCGTCCCCAAGAACGTTACAGTGTTTGCATCTCCCTGCTTCCACTTCAAGTGTATGGGCAGATACTCTAAAACGAGTAAACGCAATTCTAAATTTTGAGACATTTACTACATTTAATTATGGTTGAAATATATGAAATATGGTTGAAACTACTGTAAAGGCTATAACTTCTATTTATCCGTAAAAGGATACCATGTTGTTCCCGAACCTTGAAATATAGGTGAAAATAAAATAGAACAGAATGTCAATAGTTCTCACTTCCAATATGTACTGTGCAAATACCACTTTAACATCCAATGATCAATATAACGCGTTCTTTTAGACTACGTGACTTAAATGCGTATCCATTCATACACTATGTATATACGAGGTCTTAACATGTATTAACAATGTAGTTTCGGATTCATGTACCATGTATGTAATGTCGTTTGTGCACCTGCTTAGTCATTAGTCAAATTAGTTTTGCGAACTGATTGATAGACGAGAATGCAGTGTATACTTACACCTACCCAGTTACCTATTTGATTCAAAAAACATTGTATTGTAAAAATGTGGACTTTTAGTATTTTGCATAAGTACAATATTTTTTCCATGTATACAGTTTGGCAAAATAACAATTTTTAAACAAATTGTCAGTGATTCAAAAATGAATCTATAAATTATATTCAAACAATCGAAATTACACTAATGACTATGAAACATGTTAGACGTATCGGTATTTAATTGATAAAACGTTTGTTTCTTTGGTAAATACCTCTTTTTCTTACATAAGAGTGTAAAAAGTGGAAATTATAATTATTTGGAAACTTTTTTCAAATATTTAATTGATAAAACGTTTGTTTCTTTGGTAAATACCTCTATTTTTTACATAAGAGTGTAAAAAGTAGAAATACACCGAAGATATCAAAAGCCGGAATGGTTCTGTAGAAGAGCGTAAAAGTTTGTTTCCGAAGGCACCGGGCGGATCCATGCGAATGCAATTTTTATTTTTATTTTGCTATCATAATTATTTGGAAACTTTTTTCAAATATTATAGTTTTGTTAGTACATACAGTGTATTATATTTTTTTTTTCAAAAATACAATAAATTTACGAAAATAGCCCCTTAAAACTGTACCTAAAATCGGGGTATTATATTTAGCGCCACGTAAATGGTGACTGGGTAGACAGTAGTGTTCCTCCAGCTTTGAATCAATTATAAATAACCGACCGATAATAGCTATTCACAGCTGACATTGTCATGTTAAACTACATTCTGACAATTAATATTCTTTGTACTTGACTATTTAAAGTCAGAACGAACACTGTATTTTAAGACATGGTGCAAGACAGACATAATAAAAAAGCACCCTATATACAGATGTAACATACATAGTTTATTAATAGATGCATTGATAACGAAACCACCATATATGTGACCGGTGTGGTGTTTCAATTTATACGTTGTCCGTCACTTATTCACGGATATACATTCTTATATTTTGATACTACACCGATGATACCAATTGTGGAATCATTAAATTACATATACTAGCTAAACACACGGAGGATAGAAACACACAGTCAGTTGATATTGTAATGTGTACAAAAGCGCACGACAAAGAATAAGTGTTCAGAACTTAGAATTGCCATTGTTCCGTCATGAGTGTTTTTTGTGTGAATTAATGATGCTGTGGAAACAAAAACGGACAGAAAAAGCGCGAACATCATCGTGGCACGCAATGAATCAGTTTTTGGTCAACACTGTTTTCCACAAAATGGTTTGGGTAACCGTTAAACATGAGGCGGCCGGACAGGATCTACAGGATCAGATACCGCCATTTGTCATAACGTCTTTGTGACTAAGAAGTTTGCTTCATTACATGCTAATTTAGACACATACCAGCAATTATGTAAAACAAATGTAAAAATAAGCCTTTGTCGAAAAAGTTTAATATTAATTATGTATATCTCGGAGTCAAAAGAAATCCACATTGAAATTGTTACTATATATATATATTTATATATATGCTCAAGGCTCGAAGTAGATGACAGTCATGACACATTGTTTAATACGCGTTAAACTGTCATATTCTTGTATTCTCATCTCATGTCACTTTTAGGTGTGCAAACGATGGATAAAAATTGCCTACACCCGACGTTTTTTTAATCAGATTCATTTTCCAAACAAAGTACAAAGATGGCTGAATCTACGGAACAAGATTCGTGTCAATTCAGTTAACCTTGGGAGTAAAGTTTTATGTGCAACCAAAACAGAATAACACATCAAGTAACAAAACGAGACTAGTTTTTACTATAAAGTACAATAACTATACTATGCGACTATAAGGTATTTTGTCAACTTTTCGCCAATGCTAAATGTTTGTATTGACTTCTTATTTTTCAACCTCCAGATACACTTTATGCTGACATTATAACACAATTTTAAGAGAGTACCTTTCCCATCAAATGCTGAATTATTTCAAAATAAACACAACCTTTCTCGGGATCCAGCCATCGATCTAGTGGAACTGATTTTGCATGAACCTACTAACCAAGATAAAGATGCAGAAATTATGAATATCAACAGGCAGAAATGTATGCCAGAGACCGAAGTCAAAGAGGATATCTTGCAACGAATAGATGATACTCGCGAGAAAGTATCCAATATTAGTGTACAAGAAGCACAACTGCGGGTGCTAGAGATGGCATTCTATCTGCCGCTGTATGGATGCGAGTTTCACGAAACCGGGTACAGTTCGGGCATAGCGCGGCTCTGGCTCGGTCCGTCTGGTCTGAAGATTGAGCCCGAATGCAAGGAACGAAATCAAAAGTTCGTACACGGGCAAGAAACAAGAAGTCCCTGTAATTGTATGACTCGGTATCCCAAATTGATTGCAAACGTTGAATATTCCTTTTATTATTCTTATATTGTGTTTAATAGCATACGCCGATTAGACGGCGACTATTTTAGATGTATTGGCTGCGTTCCATATCTACGAACCTTCCAAGAAAGCTGGGCTATATTTACGTGAACACATATATTAAGCATACTATGTTCTAAATATACAAAGATTATTTTGAAAATCTAATAATCATTTTAGTTTTCTTGTGAAGAATCCCAATTCCGCGATTGTAAGCCTAAACCTTTCCAACAGTACCATCAAACTTGGCATCTGCCAATGCTATCGGCGTTCGCATTGCCTAAAGGTACGCATGCGCGCACGGCTGGCCAAGTTTGCTTCCAAGAGTCTGGTTGAAATGTTGAACTGTTACCATGACAATCACGTTCCCGTCAATGTCCGAAACATAAAAGGACAATCACTGCTAGGCGTGTTTTGGTTTCCATGTTTACGAACAATTCCAAATTCGGTAGGTGCAATAAACAATGTCATAATCACGTTATGTGGTGTTCATTGGTATCATAATTAAACGTTGTTCATTCTTTCAGTATTTATTATTTGATTAACACGTAATTGGTTGTGAGTGTCAAACATACAAACATTGTGTATAAAGATGTATTAAGATGCCTTCATATTTTTACGAAGATAAAATATAAAAAGGGACGATAATGTAGCTGCTCTATGAAAATAATTCAAAACCTAGCATTGGTCAAAATAAGATACGCAATTTTGGTAATAAAATGTTGGATACATTAAACACGAAATATATGTTGTTGCAGGTGTGAAATACATCTTTGACGTGAGCAAGACATGAGGTCAAATCACTAACTATGTCGAGCAATTGCAAGACGAAACGCGTGTGAATGATAGTTAAGTCGGGAAACAATAAAAACGTAATGCAAAATATGACCTTATGTCTAAAAAATAAGCTTGTTCTAAATTCCTTTACATTGAGCGTTTATCAGGACAACAATACCGACATATTAAAAAAGTATTTGTTTTACTGCATTGATACATAACCTAACTAATTAATCGTTTTTTTTTCAGAATATTATTTTGAGTTAAGTTAACAATATGACTGTTTTTATATAACACACGCTTCACCCAAAGGTATGACCTACCTGTAATGCTCATATTGAATTTAATGGAACACTTAATTTCTTTAAGGCCACTTAAGGACAGATGTAATGCCTTTTGTTAATGAAAAACCATCATTTTCTCTTCATGTTAGGCAATGGGTCAAATTCGAGATACGTTCAGTTGCTGCGTGTGTCTTGACAACGAATTGTCCGCCGTTCTGATTCCGTGTGGGCACCCTATCTGTCACGACTGCGGAAAGCAGTTGTCCCAGTGTCCACTGTGTCGCGAGAAGATCAAGAGTGTCCAAAAAATGTTCCTACCTACGATCGAATGTTTTCGTGCCAACGATCGGCGGTTTCCGTTTCACCGATCGATGGTTTCCGTGCCGCAGATCGACGGTTTTCATGCCGCAAATCGGCTGTTTCCGCGCCACCGATCAGCTGTTTCCGTGCCACAACTGACAGATCACTAGGTCGATAAATTGTCCTTTTAGCGAATACTTGATTGGCAGTGCATAAAAATCTAGGAAAACTATTTGTTGAAGCATTTGTCTTGTAAACGTCTTTTGAACGGTGTTTGACGGACCAAAATGCCAGAAGGCGCGGTTATTATTTCAATATCGTATTGCCAATTGATATTATTCAAATGTTAACTATTTTCTAGGTACACATATTTTTTTACCGCTATACACACCAGTGTCACATAAATATTCACCCACAAGAAGAGGCATTTTTATTGATAAATCATAATTATGTTTCAGAATTTGGCAAAGGGTCACCCAATGAACACTCTGTAAGCGACTTGCAACAAAAGCTCACTGCTGAGCGCTGTGCTCTTCTACGAACATTTAATAAATAGCGGGACATGTTATGCTAAATTCATTTGAAAATTAATGTT
The DNA here is from genome assembly GCA_007657795.1 of Dreissena rostriformis. Lineage (NCBI taxonomy): Eukaryota > Metazoa > Mollusca > Bivalvia > Myida > Dreissenidae > Dreissena > Dreissena rostriformis. The sequence continues at coordinate 77,143 of VMBQ01002475.1, read as the reverse complement.
ATACGCTGAAAAATAAAACAACATTTTTAACGTGCACATATACCTTTATGGATTAAAGGACAATGGTAAAATACCACCATGGGAACATGTTTGCCACAATTCAGTGGTTTGAAGGACTGTTGACGCGTGGACTTTTACCGACCACAATGAGTCAAATATGATCCTGTTCAGATGAGCTTACCGGTGTTGGTTTCCTTAAAACGTATTTATGTTTGATTCACTCGTGATCACACAAAAAATGCACTCGTGGATGTTGACATGCACTCGTGAAAAAACGACATTTTTGGACATCAAAATATATGTACTGTTCCATAGATGGTTTTCAAGCACTGACTCATACTGATTCACCGGTATCTGGGTCAATGCTATTTTGACGTTTTATTTAATTTGATGGGCAGTATTATCAGAAAAAAATACGTAATGCACCGCAATGTTTTGTATGCGGTTAATTTTGAAATGTACTTATTCACCTATGCATATATTACTTAAATTGGTTAAACACAGTCGGTCATAGAACAAAATTAAAGACAACAGAATATCTCGTTTCACGATAGTATCGTACGCTAATTAAATTTTGCGTTTAGTTCTGTTTAGAATTTGATCTTTTTAACAATTAATGTTCGACAAAAAACCCTTTATCTCGAATACGGAAATATTTGATGTCTTTTTTATTTCATTCGAATGGATAATTTGTATATCCATGTCTCGGATGGTTCGGTCTCAAAACAGTCCGCACACAGACACAACCTATCGCAATGAAGCTTAAAACTACAACACCAATGTTCGAACATCATTTGGTTTAATTAAAGAGATCACTTCTATGTGTTTCCTCTGTTTCTTTTTCCCAAAATAAATCATTTCCACAGGATAACCAAAATGGAATAAAAACAGATCAGGTAGTCACAGATACCAGATCTAATGACTTCTGATTGTATACAATGTGAGGTGTTTGGCCCACTACCTGACTAGTCACTTTGCAAACACGGCTGTGTTCAAATTACTTGTTTACAAAATATTAGTCACCGTAAACTAGATTTGAGCCTACCCTTGGAAAATTTAGGCTTAATGCATTGGCGTAAAGTGTCGTACCAGATCCGCTTTTAAGGTATTTTGCGTTTAAAAAAAGTCTCTTCTTTGCGAAAATCCAATTACGGTGGAAAGTGTCCTCCCTGATAAGCCTTTGCGAACTGCACATGCTTATCTGATACGACACTTGAAGCACATGCATTAAACCCCGTTGTCCAAGATCGATGCTCATATTCCATATTCTGTAGTTGTACATCCTTGTACTTAACAGTAATGTTGTGTTTTAACTTGTTAGAATCAGACCATTAACCTGATGCGCAACAAAGCCCCTGGTAAGTATCAAATTATACAAACAGGATACAAAACATCATGTAACAAAATACCAAATTGGCTTCTTACTTCAGTATAAAATGACTTACGTATACTTACTTTGATAAGCAGTAACTACCACTTAACAGATTGAATGACTAGATTCTTTAAATAACCAACCCAAATAACATTTGCCACACGACACAAAGACTGGTCTCCAACAAAGCCTCATGAATCATGATCATGAGACAGAATTCTTTTCTTTTTATAGTTTCAGATTTAAAATTCAGGCAAAATGCTAGCCATGATTCAGGTGATTATGTAAACAGGAAACGTGTATTGAACTGGTTATTGATTTAAGCACAGGAACCAAGTGAAACAGTTTAGTTGTAGATGATTGATATTTTCAAAACATAAAATACATAGATGGTTAATTAAGTATGCATTAACGTAGTTAAACACGTTCCCATAACATATAGTGATATTCAAATACTGGAGGAAATGCTCAGTTTAAAATGTATTTCTTTAATAAGTAATTTACAGCAAATTATTTTCTGTAAATTAGATCTAAATCAAATTAACAATATTAACTGGTTCAATTGCAATAAAATGTGCTATTCGATTATCTGTTGAACCTAGCTCTCTCAGCAAAGCTACAAATGTATATCAAAACATGATGTCAGTTTGAATCCATAACTTCTAAGTGCATGTTTATCCTTCAGAAAAAAAATGATGTCAGCATTGTTTATTACCTTGTTTGCCTTGGCAAACAGCCTACTGCTTACAGGCATTGCCAACTGTCACAAACGATGACTCAAGCATGCTGACTTAAACTTAAAGTAACCCTGAAAATGCAAAGGCCTATTTATACACAAACATGTTGCAGTCAAATTAATGCGGCTAATCACGGCTAATGACCAAAATATTATGCATTCAATCTTCGAAGCTTTGTACTGGCCTGGCTATAATTTATTTGCCTGAAGTAATGTCATTTTGAGATAAATAAAGAAATATGTTATTAAAATTTATCAATTTAAAACACATTTTCTGATTACTGTTTTTAATTTCATGTTCTTAATATTTTTCGCCTCTATAGTGGTAACGAGGGTTTTCTCAGATTTCACCTGGTGATCTAGATTATGGATACACATGTCTCAGATTGAAACTCCGCCTATATATTGTCACTATAAACACTTCACCGCGTTTTATCAATATTGGGTCATAAATGCGGCCTCTAGAGTGGTAAATTGTTTGTGTATTCACATAACTGGCAGACAAACATGTTGACAATGTTTTCTTAAAAGCGAACCCATTTTACAACCACAGCTTTCTATTAAATATTATGGAAATGTACATGATTGCAGCATAACTAAAAGATACATGTAGAGCAATATAACAGCAATATTCATTATGCACTCTTTGCCACAAGTAAGATACGTTGAATCTATAGAGGCCTTGACCGGTTTAACAGCAGCAGTGACTGTAAACACAGGGGCGTAGATAACCTCCAAACATTGGAGGGGCGGTCCAGTTTCTGTACGGGTTCGTTTGAGAGGGTTGTCCTCTCCCGTGGTTCCGAAAAAAAACACAATAGCAATTAATATGGTGCGTTTGGGGGAACTTTCGTGTTGATATAAATGCTCGATTTTTGTTTAATTCTCAGTTTTTCATGAAATCAGTTTGTCCAATGCCGCCGCCCACGACCCAGAAATCTCACAGTTATTATTTTCTTTCCAAAAACTATGCTTATTATAACATAAAATTAGTAAATGTTTATGTATTTTAATGACGGAGTTTAACAAGTGATATGAGAAATAATAACATTAATTAACGTTACATTCACAACACATATATTTTATTACTGATGGACATATTTAAAACCTGAAATTAGAGAACAAAAATATTTTCAAACTAATTAATGATTTTCACGCGTATATTTACTTAAAATTGTTTTAAGTGGCAGTAACCTTTGAATTAAAGCGATCAATTAAAATTAAAAGAACAGCCTGTCCTTAATCAAAACACCGACAGTGCAATCACGGAAAAGAACAATAAAACAATTAACGCAATGACATTTACCCTGGCCCCTAGTTTATGACACCTAACAAGGGATATTGACAACCTCAGAGCAGACGGAGAGGGGACACATGGCTTCTGCACTGACGGTTCGTGATTACAAAAATACTGGTTTTGGGGCGGCGATTTTTGGGGGATTTTACGTTTTATATAACGATGACTAGCCGAAATATTGGAGGGGCGGCCGCCCCCTCTGCCCCTCCATTACCTACGCCCCTGCCATAGGGTACTCCTACTTTGATAAATGTGTCGTTAGAACAG